>JAFIDM010000005.1:10223810-10256822 GCA_023159025.1 Thereuonema tuberculata
TTATCCTATCTATCCTGTTACCCTATCTATCCTGTTATCCTATCTATTCTGTTATCCTATCTATCCTATTATCCTGTCTATCCTGTTATGGTCGCTAAAAATAGATGATCCCAACTGAAGATGGGAAAAAAAATATCCAAAAACCTTACAAAAATGTGTTAAAAATTTTAAACCCGAAATCTAATTATTTAATAGCAAAATTGTTAGAAAACTTATATCAGTAAAGTATTTTATACGTTTGTTATTTAAGAAATAAACCAAGGAATTTTAAAATACTGAAGGAATTGGGATGTATTTTAAAACTCTAACGAAATCATTAATGTATCTGTAGAACTTAGAGGCAGCGCCGGATTAAGGGACAGACTATACAGGCGGCCCCCCTGGGCGCAAAGCTTAATGGAGCCCCAAATTAATATGACTTAAGACATTATCAAATAAATTAAATATCAAGTAATTAACGTAAGTATATATGAATGTTCACAACTGCATCGTACATTTTTTTTTGCTGTTGTTATTATATTAAAGGGAACCGTCGAAGCCATGGGACGCAAAATATCTTGGTCCGGCTCTGCTTATAGGTATATTATGACAAAGTGCACATCTGGGATGAAATGCTTATAACATGACTTTTAATTACAAATATAAACTTTTTGTCTTTCTTCATGAAGGCTTAAAAAAAATTCGTTTCTGTAATAAAAATAAAAAGTAAAGAGACGTAAAATTTATATAAGAATTTGTGATAAAATGATTAAACATAATTTACTAAACATTCCGAATGTTTCCCGTAATAAAAAGTTTTTCTGCTGGAATTGGATGGAGAGATGATACGTGGCGACATCTATTGAGAAGTAAAGAAACTTTTTAAAGGTTATTAATAAATAACAATGGGTAAGACCAAATTGTTTACCAAGTGACATCCTGGAACAGCTCTTTCACGCTCTTTGGCAGCTGATGATCGTCAAAGAATGTGAAACAGCTGTTCCAGGATGTCACTTGGTAAATAATTTGGTCTCACCCATTGTTGTTTATTAATAATTCAAATGCGCAGTTGGAATTTTTATGCATTAAAAAATTAATTGAAGCCGGCGAACGGCTGGCACATGAATTTTCTAACTAATTTATCTTTAGTTAGTTTTTATTGTTCATTTTTTCTTTTGAGGCACCACTGCGCTACCGATGAACAATTATTATATTATTATTAAAAAAAAATAGGAATTGATAATAGAATTACGATTAATAAGAGCAATAATGAATTGTAGCAAAGAGAAAATGGTTCAAATGTTTTTAACAAATAAAATATAAAGGAAAAACGGAGTACAGAAGATAAAGAGAATATCGACCTCTGTGTTATTGTGTTTGCTGCGCAGCTGTGAAATCCTTTGTTATTTGAATCCTACATCCCCAATAAAACAAATGTCACTATCCCCAATTTAATAATTATTGATCGTTTAAGATTATTGTCCTGCCATTCTGAGAGTTCACTAATGAAAACACAGTGTTAATATTATAATTCTGAAGAATTTATTAATATAATTTTTTTTTATTTATTCTTAATTCTAAATGAGCAATATGTTTTGAAGATGACTTCGGCAATGAACGATAGATGGCAATACTTGTTCATTGGTTGCAATTCTAAACAAATACATGAAATAAAAACAGAATCGAATAACGGTTTAAGAGGTCATTAAGATAAAATGGGTAAATGTGCAGTCTTTCACTGAATAATCTAATGACTAACAATAGAGCTTTTTTTTTTTTTACAACAAGCTAAATCATCTAATTTAGAGTCGGGATAGATATTAAAGATTCCTTCGCAAATTATGAAACTAAATAAATGCAAAACTTTGAAAATTGTATGCATATACACTGTCCGGCCACTTTATTAGGTGTACCTACCCAGTATCGTGTTGGACCTCCTTTAGCCTTCAAAACAGCCTGAATTCGTCGAGGCGTGGATTTCACAAAATGCTGAAACGTTGTTGAGGTATTGTGTAACATGCGTGACTTATTTCAATTTAAGATACTGATCAATTTACATGAATGATTAATTTATGACCACTCCGAGGATCTCATTCAAATTCATTCAAACTGAAGAGATGGGGATGTTTTCCGGTATGTGTTTATTCTTGTTGCTTGTATGTTTTTGGGGCGAAGGACTTGAGATTAACAGTTTTGTCTGCCACATACGTTAACTACTTGCAAATAAGGTCTATGCGTTTGCTTTTGAACCATTAATCGAGCCTCTCCTAGTGTCCAGATAATATCTGTTAGCTAATGAACTTTTTATACTAATAGAAATCTGCGAAATTACCAAATTGCAAAAAGAAAATCATAGCAGCTACCACTATGATATATTAAAAAGGAAATTATGAAAAGCAACCAAACACAATTCCATAAAAAAAAATAATGAGTTTCAAAATGAATTCATGAAACTTTACTTCACTTTACAGAGAAATGGGTTAAAGTTTACAATATGGTACCACAAATCAACGTCATCACAAGGGTTAATCACCCGCTGTCTTTTTACCAGTTCCGCGCAAGGATAAATTTACACGAAAATATTTTACATCGTATGAGCTCAAGCTGTTTGCGCGAAGCGCCTACAGCGCGAGAGCGAGTCGTCTGTGACGATTAGCTGTAGGTTAGGTAAGTTGAGGTTATACCCATTCCAGGAGTTTACATTGAAAATTTTGTTAAATTAGTATTCGCAAGTAATTCAACGGCAACGAGGGTTTTCTCATACATTATCCGCCATCTTGAAAATAGTGCAAATACCGCCATCTTCTCAAAAATGTCCAACGTCGGCTGGTACCTGTCCCATCATGTGATCAAATGAATTCAATAATTCATCAAAACTAACTCAAAATTGAAGAAATCGAAACATAGATACATTTCTTAATATTTATAATCGAAATAATATTCTTCAATGTATATATAAATATTAACCATTAACGGAAACAGTTCGTATAGACTTGCGACATCTTCTATTTGGGGTATTCACTTGTTGTATCAATAAAGGAAACGTCTATTATATCTTACGATATTGATATCAGTGCATTTAAACTTTTATTACTCTATACTCTTTATACTCTTTATCCTTAAGTAAAACTGATAAATATTGGCGTTGTAACTTCGAGTTTTTATCCGCTTGGATAAGGTTATTATTTGTTATTACCTTAAACAAACATCAACTGACTGATCTCATTCTGGCGTTGCTCATCCGTTACATTCTCTATCGTTTTCCACATTTCTGCGTGTAACAATAGATATGCTACAAAACTATGTGTTGTTATCACATAGCACATGATATATACAAATGTTATGATATTAATGCATTTCGTACTAACATTCATAATCAAAATATCATTACATCATTACCCGATTCCTTCTTTTGCAAATATATACGGATAATTTGGTAAGAAAATTCCATAGTTCCATAGTACCGTTATCCACAGAGATACAAAATTCCCGTAACTTCCTAACCGAAGTGATTATGTTGGTGTCTTCAAACATTGAGCTTACTAAGAGTGTACCATGCTCAAGAGACATGTGCGCATGATCGAATCTGGGAATTGGCAAAATGGCGGCGCAGATGACTGCGATTCACCGTTTGTCAACTGTTTTAACTTCAATGATATAAATAAAAAGCAAAATAAACTTCAATAATTCAGAAAAACAGCAGGAAGGAACTTTTCAGCTGTTAAAGCTTTCACGCCGTGACACCTCTCCATCCTTTTATGCTGTCTATTTAACTATAAATATCAATTTATTTGCAATATATGACAGGCATTTGCTCACTCCTTGCCAGTATTGGCTCCAAAATTTTTCGGTGAAATCTTTCGCTCAGTTCGCTAGGATGGCGCTGCGGGCGGTGGTTCATTTCTGCTCCAAAATGGATTTCCGGGGGGCGGGAGCGGAGACTTCATTGCTCACTTTATGAAAACGCAGTTGTTACTTTGTATGACGCCAAAACGCTTCCGCTAATTATTAATAAAATTAAGTTCTTTATCTTTAATCCTGAAAATGTTATCAAGCGCCTTTGTTGTTGCAACACAAGTATTTTTTACACATTTTATCATTTTCTAAATCTAAATAACATTCGTGGAGAAATAAAATCCCAATGTAACCAGCAAACCACAAAACACGTCCGCGGAAGGATATCTAAAAAAAACATTAAAGAAGCGATCTTCATTCTTTCAAGATGGCGGCTGTAAAACAAGTCTTTAAGATGGCGACTTAACATAACTGTGATCGATATCGATTTTAGCAGATATCAGTTAGGACGATTATTAACCGTTGGACAAGGATCAATCCAACAATTCTGAACTTTCTGGACACAATATATACTGATTAGTACATTAGGATTTGGGGAATGATTTTCGAAATGACTTAATGTGTCGATGAACGCATAACACATATACTCTCTTCTTAGGATAATTTTAAAAATTAACATAATTCACGGTGGAAATTAATTTTTCTAGAAATTATTTTAGTCTACGAAATTCAAAGTTACATGCAAAATGAAGGGATTTCTATCATGAACGAAAAAGAAATTATTTTCAGGAAATGTTGTTTTAAAGAATCATTATTCATCCTGATGTGATTAAGTTAATGTTATTTCTTATTTTTATTCTTTATTTTTTTCTTAATTTTTGAAAATTTTAAACTAAATAGTGAACAAAGACTAGGACTGCCATCTTATCACGGTTGTCATAGTAATCGACATAAAACGATCTGGCTCGTTTCGCTCGCTCCGCCTCAATCGTTTTCCTCCTAGCCAATGAACCACTTGAGGATAGGCGGGGCTTCGTAGTTCCAAAATATCCCACCAGTCTACTTTTTGGCTTGTGGGATAAACAAAGCCATGTGCTTCGTTTTAACCCTAATAGATACAGAGGCTGAACTAAAAGATTTGATTTGGATGCAACGATTGTAAGCCTTCCAAAATTTTCAGATTGGATGTGGAGTTGATTATCGCCTATTGAAGAAAACGATAGCTATATATTATCAAAGAAGGATATAATGTAATGGATCACTTAAGGATAGGCCGGGCTTCGTAGTAACAACATATCCCACCAAGCTACTCCTTCGCATGTGGGATAAACAAAACCATGTGCTTTGTTTTAACCGGTTTAGATATAGAAGAAATACTATATTAAAGAAGGATATTCCAAGCGTTTTTACAGAATTATTACAATAAGGATCTGCACAATACTGAACCATCCATCCGTCTTGAAATATCAAAAATCGATGATTTTTTAAGTAATTCACACAAAGTTATAGGTTTGTTTATTCTACAAGTTCTCGCCGCATGTGGGATACACGTCATACGTGACGTCGATAGGGGCGTAAACCTCAAGTGGTCCATTGATTGGCTACAATTTGACTGGAAGAAATCTCCCAGTATCAGGATCTTTAATTTATAAAACAAAGCACTAGTATTTGAATAAGAAAAAGAAAACAGCACTTGAACATAAGAAGAAATTGCCTTTCTGATTTTAGATTACGGGAAGGAATTGGGAACGGCCGTTTCGTCCTGCTACGGACTCATCAGCCCAATCCTCGCCTTCCCTTAACCGAATCAGAAAGGCAATTTCTTCTTATGTTCAAGTGCTGTTTTCTTTTTCTTATTCAAATATTCCCCCAGCACGTTAAATTTCTTTACTAAAGCACTAGTATTTTTATCATTAATTAAAAAAAAAAAATCTTAAGATTCTAATTAGAAAAATTCTTGAAAATTCTGGTTCTGTTTTCCAGGAAATGTCTTTCCAGCTTTTGAACGCCACTCAAACAAAGAAAAACTTCCAAATATGGAGAAATCCTGATCACTTAGTTGATCCTGGAACACACTGCTGCAGAGTAATATGGCGGCGTGGAAATGATGAACTGTTACATTGAAAAGCCCGGTGTTGTAACCCATTCACACAAATCATTTACGGCAAATCAGACAACGTTGGGAAAAGAAGATGCTCGATGATCTCTATGAGAATTGAATAAATGCTCACACAGGCAAAGAAAAACAATGGCACAGTGACGAATGCGGAGCCTTGCTGACCTGAGGGAAGTAAAAACTGACGCCATGCTTTTGTATCGTTCTCATTTGGAATAATGTAGAAATTTAAAAAAAATATGAATGATATCCAAATAATAATAATAAAAGGATAGATTTAAGATGAAAAGATTAAAAAAACGAAAATCTTGCAAAATGTACTTTAATTTGTAGAATCTGGAAAGTAGATTCTACAAATCTTCTTATAAAATCATTCCACTTCCCGTATCATCTGAGTTGCAAATGTAGTTTTCAATTACAACTATTTTTATGTTAAAATTCAATGTATTTTCGTGATCACGATTTGTTTTCATTCCGGTCCATATCTAGGAGAGAATAAAGGAACGTATATTGGAACATTGTAACTATATTAAGAAAAAGAAAGTTGATATATCTGAAACATCCGACCATTGCTATAAATTTGGACACAGACCTAACACAAATGTACTAATATTAGAAATACAAGGTGGCCATAAAATAACTTTCCCTGTTTGGAGACATCTGCAGCGAAAACTAATGAACGGAATGAAACCAAAATTCAGATAGTCTATTGAGGGCATGGGAAGAAGAATTCTGCAAAAAAAAAAAATAGTACTAAAAGTCGCCGTTAGCAGAAAATTTGGCGCTGTCAGAACCAGTAAATTGGTGAATAATTACAATGAACGCATGCAAAAAGAATTATGAAAGTTTATGAAAATACAGTACAGTAATGAATGGAGTTTGAGACTCACAGTAAACGTTCTGAAACAAAACAATAATCTTTAAACAACAATCTTTAATCATCAATTGTTTGTTAACAATCTGTTATCAACATTACCGACATTAATTAATCATTAGGGTCCTCTGGACCACGTGCAACATTTTCAATGTGTTGACCTTTCTTGTGTACAACGTATTGCATCCGGTGTATGACGTTCTGTACTGCTGCGAGTAAAGTGTCAGTTTGGATGTTTGTAACAGCACATCGTATATTATATTTCAACGAAATTGCAGGTTTGTAACTCCACTAGTATACACAATGGATTTCAGGTACCCAGAACTAAAAGTCACATGGGGTCATGTCCGGGAAACGGGGCGGCCATTCCATCGGAAAATATTGACTGATAACCCTCTCATTCCCGAAATGCTGGCATAACAGGTTCTGTACTGCACGAACAATATGTGCACGAATGCGAACGTTTGCAGCTTTTTCAGATATCTCTCTCCATTAATGGTACAGGTAACAGGGTAACCCTGTACCTGAATTTGGGTTTATTCCGTTCATTAGTTTTCGTTGCCTCCAAACAGGGAAAGTTATTTTATGGCCACCTTGTAGAAAAAGAAAACTACACAAGGAATTAATTGAAAGTTTATTAAGAAATTCTAGAACGAATAATTTTAATAGATAAGATGGTGTTGAAATTGATAACAGGCTATAAGATTTTGATATTACAGTATTTTAAAAAATAAACATCAAAATTCGTATAAAATAGTAGAATTTAAAAAACTTAATTATTGACAACATCACTTATTTGTAAAATTCAATTGTTAAATTTTCGTTATTTTAGTTATTTTCATTATTATTGTGAACTATTGTATAAATCTGATATTAATATCATGTTCTGGCATTTTATTATTAAACTGATTGTTTTATCTTTAATATTAGAAAAGGCTTGAATAAGGAAAAGCGCATTCTTTTCCGGAAATATCAACATTAAATAATATTTACAATTCGAGTGATGAGGTTTTCTTTTTAACATATTAAAGTTATAAAAATTATATCAACCCCATAGCATCCTGAAGTAGATCGACTCCACGCTGTTATGAAAAGTAGAATAAATAAAAATAGATAACAGCGTTTGCAGAAAATAATAAACGTGTGCGTAACTTGTTGGGCGTGTGGAAGAACATATAACAGGAACTAATTTCACTCAGTCGATTTCACTCAGTTCCACTAAAAACATATGTGGAATGAAAAAAAAAATAATCTGATCAACAATGACTCATTAAGTAAGTTTGAAACACGGACATACATCGTTTAGATATGGTGTTAAACTGAAGGATTTATTTGCGTCCTCCTTTTCAGTTTAGAAAAAAAATATTATAGGGGGGGGGGGTGCGATAAAGATAGCAATTAGCCCTTAAGAAAAATTAGCAGTTTGTTTAATGAATAATATTAGTTTTATTTGTTTATAAAAAATATAAATAAAGCAAGAAAAAAATACTGTACACTGATGTTTTAAAAATAAATAAAATGCTCAATAACATTTAGTTTAACAAAGTATAAAGCTTTTAGTATTAAGTTATAAAAAAAAAAAAATTCATTCTTTTTTATCAAATTGAGCTGAAGCGCCTGCGGAACGCGGCCAGTAACAAGGTAACGCTGTCCGAATCGCGTACGAATGGCGAGTTCAATTTTACTTGAAAAAGTTGTACGAATAACGAATTGTACGAATAGCGAGGCGGACGAATGGCGGGGTTCTACTGTATTTGAAACTTACTATGAAAATTGTTCACATAGATGAAGTTCATTATTCATTTGCAGATTTATCTTTTTTTTATAAAAAGTTTTGAGTTATAAAAAGTTATAAAAAGTTATAGTAAAGTTTTGAGTTCCTCAAAAAGATTTTTGCCATCAATATCACAATCAGATGGATTTTTATCGTTCTTTAATTTCAAGTGTAAATATTTGCAATGTTTTAAGAGTTAAAGTGTCACCATTCCCTTCATATCAACCATTCTTTTCTTTTTGCTTTTTCGAATATCTGGAAAAGCTGGTTCCACATCCAAAATACCTGCCATCTTCTTTGCAGATAAATAACACTATCAAAATTTTGTAATTTTTTAATAACAAGTTTGTACGTTAAATGAAGGGTTTTGCATCATATTACTGATGACATTAATTTTAGTTAAACATCATGCCATATAATAATTGAACAAAGAAATTTAAATGATGTAATTTTTAAAACAAGATTATTAGCTTGTGTTCTTGATTCAATATCTTCAGTTATTTGCAAGAGAGCTTAATAAATTTCATGAATGTTAATTTAAAGAGGCTTTATATGGCTTTCCTATCTCATATTTGACAACTATTTTAAAGTTAAATTTTGAATGAGAGAATTTAATGTAGTCCATCGCTTAGCGGAAAAGTAATTGTACAATTCATAGATAATGCAAAAAAAAACAAACAACTCAGCCATTTCAAAAGATACAGTATAAAAGTTAGATTCTCTTTATGAAAATATTTATGTCGTGTTAAAGAAAGATCGTTCACCTAAGATGCACATTTAAAATTCATTGAAATATAAGATTTACCAGCGGTGTTTTTTTCACTGTTTTTGGAATGAGGTAATTAGTACAGAACCTGAATCTTTAGAAAATTGCAGAAGAACGAACGAAGACTGATTACCTCTATTGACGTTTTACATTTTAACTTACCTTTTGGACTTTCATTCATCTTTTCATCTTAGATAATGACTCAGGTGATTCAGGTAATTCCGTCTCCATTTTCGTTAATTAAATATTTCTCGAAGTGAGAATTTGATACTGCTGGTGTTGGTCATAGTAGATACATATCGAGGGTCTCAAGCCAAAAGTTTCTATGTGCGTTTTGCCTAATTTTTATCCATACAACTTTGCGGCACAGAGAAAGTTGGAAGTAGTAAAAGAAGTGAAAATTGAACCTTTTGGAACAATCAGCTGACAGGCTAGAACTAGTTTTTCAAACAAAACCTTCTGGCACACGACAGAAGTCGCCAAAATAAAAAATTTAGCACACAGAACTAAACTTTATTAAAAGTGCACATAGAACCTTTTGGCTTGAGACCCTCGATATAAGCTAATTATTCATGATCACTGTCATAACTGAAAATGATAGTACAGTAAAACTAGAAGAATCGAGGAGCAAGGTCATCACAGTTATGTGCAGGAAAACGACAGCATATATCAAGGAATCTTACCTTCAAATGCTGAAGTGGGTGTTATGGCATTTCATCACTCACTGAGTGCAGAAATGAGAAAGTTTCATGCAGACCGTACGTACACAGTTCGAAATGTTATGGGTTTCTATGGCCAAATATAATTCCAGATTCACAAGGCATGTGCTATAAGTGGCATTCAAAATGCTCTCCGCCATTAAATTAGATCTGTAATGTTAATCTACAATTCGCTATGGGACATTTTATTCTAAAATAACAATGGCCTCATTCCACTGAGCACCTGTTGGACGAACTGGAATTGCTGGATAGGCCAATATGAAAAGAACGCCAAGTTCCTATTGTGATGTTTCAATCTCCTGGATGGAAATTCTCAGGTGGTGTGTAATGGATGGACCAACATTATCACACACTGCCATGATTTCTGCTGTAATTGATACATTTGACAAGATAGTTTATTTTCCTACATATATAAAGTTCAAATTCCAAACATAATATTTTATCTTTAACTAAAAAAAAGTAAAATAAAGGCAATCAACTGATTGGGAAATGAGAAAATAAACAGTGTTAACTGATTTGAAACTATTTTATTTAGGAAAAAGAGAATTGAATGCTATATTCCAAGCGAACACATTCAATATCAAAAGTCATATGGGTATTGAAAGATAGACGAAATACAAACCTCTTTTAAATGAATAGCTACAATAAAGAAATTTTCTTTTCCTACATTTGAATTTGGTAACACTGACAATAATAATTTGACAAAATCAGTAAAGCGGAGGACAAACGAAAAAACGTAATAGAAATATGTAGTGGGAGAAAAATAACTGGATAATCAACTAAAGAATTTTCATATTAACAAACCCAAGGATTGTTTGATGGCGGACGAGGAATTGCTGAAGGCGCTCGGCTACAATCAGGAACCTTGAGGCATGAATGTGGAGAAGATACTTCCTGTTGAGGTTCGATTAGGTTACATGGTTTTTTCTGTAGAGCTTCTGGGCCGGGGCTAAGCCAGAAAACTAGCGACAACAACAGTAGGAAAAATAGGAGAGGAAGCCCATGACAATAAAGTGCCTGCAGCAACATTGGTCCATAAAACCACAGCAACAAAGCCAGGACTATCAAGAATAAAATAATATACCAATGGACCAACAGCTCGTCTTTAAGGATGCTGGCCAGCAACTGTAAAATCAGAAAGTAAAGAAAAAACTGAGACTCACATAATGTCAAAACTTCATTTAAGAGTTTCAATAAAAATTTAATGGAAACCTAAACAGTTCGGACTAATTTTAGATCATGATGATGCTTAACCCTATTCAAATCAAAATGATAAAAACCAAAATAAAATATTCTGAAAATGCATTTGGGTATATCTTTACTGACACTGTTGATGAGTTGTCCTGGAGTCATTGGTGTTTGTTAGGCAAGGTTAGGTGTGGGGGGGGGTTGCTTTTTTTGGATGGGCGGTTCCCTACAAATTTAATAGATCGTCATTTTTCGAAATATATTTTTCAGGGATATTCTTTTGTTTTATTTGATGGGTGACGTTCGCATAGTTTCCGTTTTGGTTTTACTGGAAAAATAAGGTGATTTTATACTTAAATGCAGAGCAATTTTCTCTGCTATTTTATTACGAAGTTTCATTATTGATATGGATTGATAAGAAACATAATGACTTAAATTAAAGTTTATATTTAATAGAAGAGAAGGTCCAAATATAGGCTAGGGTCTAGATATGGGCTAGTTGAAGTATTCGGGATGGGAGGTACTCAGTGGAAATAAGGTGATGAGGCACGTTACACTCCACAAAATTGTTTTCCACTGCTCTACAGTTCAGTTGCAACTTTGCAAATACCACTTGAGTCTGGCAGTTCTGTTGAATGGTGAGATATGTGGTGTATGGATTTTAAGGGCGTTCAATTCCTTCCGCAATGTATTGTGATTGTGATGTATTCCGCAATGTAACTCCTGATGCCTGTTGAAACTAACTGATCACGTGCGCACATGCACTTTGACGATCTGGTCTGATTTTATGTAAATATGCAGGTGTCCGGTCCATTACTGTAGGGTAGTGTATCCCCTACGGTAGATTCAAAGTCACAGTAATTATCGAAATAATCTACAATTAATTTCTATCGATTAACAAACGATTGATGTAGTAATCAAGAGAAGGCTGTTTTAGACTGCACACTACCCTAGACATGCTCAGACTTTACTTGAGTCTCTTCTACATAAGTCTTGCATAAAAGCGTAGTCTTGTCTAAAAGTCTTGCATAGTTCAATGATGAGGATTTTTGCTGGGAAATTTATCTGGTCTGACGAGGCGCAGTTCAAACTCGACGGTACTGTAAACCGTCACAATTGTGTGTACTGGGCTCCTGTCAATCCACATGTTCACGTAGACAGGGAAGTGAATCTACCATGTGTTAATGTGTGGTGTGGTCTATAATCTCGTGGATTGATCAGCACTTTCTTTTTTGAAACTACTGTAGCTGGTGAGACTTATCTCCATACGCTGCAAAAATATCGGTTTTTCCTGCCATTCGAGAGATGTTTGGCGATGAGTTTTTTTTACCTACAGCAAGATGGTGCTCCACCTCACTACCATCGCGATATCAGAGAAGACGTGGATGCTACTGTAACTGAACGATGGGTAGGTCATAGAGGTGCCATTGAGTACTCACCACGGTCTCCAAATCTAACATCCCTGGACCAATGGGCAAAAGCCAGCTACACTGGAAGCGCTACGAGAATCCATCAAAGCATCGTGCACAGCCATCACACCGGACACACTGACATCCGTAGTTCGTTCAGCAATTGAGCACCATTGACGCTGTACTGCCGTTGATGGGGTCACTTTGAACAACTACAATGACTCGTGCGACCATTGCCATCTGTTGAGCATCTATTGAGCTACATTTCGGCGCAAGAATTGTACGTTTATGTCATTTTGTTCCCGAGATATTGATCATCAAAGAGTGAGTACATTATTCTGGACCCCTCCGTATATACAGGGTGTTTCCGAACATATTTTACAGAATATGGTAGATAGAGGATACTTAAAATGTGTGTCCGATACGCCGCTACAGTCGTTTTATTGTTCTGGCTGGTAGATAATCATTCATGTAAGGGCCATTACCACCTGCTTATTTGGAATGTTGTGCATTAGAGAAGACGTCCTAAATGACGTCTCTCTTGTTCTACCCAATCGCCGGAGCAGTGACTGCCGCAATCGTTCAAAAATGCTAGATGTAGTTCGAATGGTGCTGCAGTAATCGACAATTCGTTGACCGCAGTTCATCGACTGTATCGACAGGTATAGCTTACACGAGGCTCTTTACATGGCCCAAACAGAAGAAGTCAATCAGATTAACATTCGGTGGTCGTGGAAGCCATGGGATGGGACCTCGATTATCGATCCATCTTTCACCAAACGTTTCCATCAGGCGTCGTCTTGCCACGAAAACTAATACGATTGTAGCGCCGTATCGGTGCAAGACTGGATACACATTACTTGATGAAAGCTGTTTGTTTCTTATCTGTTAAACCATATTCTTCTGTGACAAAAGTTCGGAAACACCCTGTATATACACTGTCCGGCCACTTTATTAGGTACAACCCTGCTGTGCGCCAGGGTTGTACCTAAGATGTGCCTCACATCAACTCTTCAAGCCGGTGGGGGCAGTGTCATGGTGTGAGGGATGTTTTCCTGGCACACATTGGGTCCATTGATACATCTGGGGCACGTCAGGAAAGCTAGAGCGCACTAAACATCGTAGCTGACCAAGTACAACCGTACATTTAACAGTTTATCCTCAAGAAGATGGCTACTTCCAGCAGGATAATGCACCGGTGCACAAAGCCTGCATCACTATGGGATGGGGTGAGGAACATAACGATGACTTTTCCTTGCTGCAGTGGCCCGCGTCCCCGGATCTTAGCCCGATTGAAAATTTGTGGGATGAGCTGGAACCGGCTGTTCTCTCCAGGTCTACTACTCCTTCAAATCTTCAGGAACTGCGTGACACACTCATGTCTGCGTGGTACAAAATACCTCAACAACGTTTTCAGCATATTGTAGAATTCATGCCTCGACGAATTCAGGATGTTTTAAAGGCTAAAGGAGGTCCAACACGCTATTAGGTAGGTGTACCTAATAAAGTGGCCGGACTGTATGTATATATAGTAAGTAAACGAGGCTCTAGACAAAACTGCCTAAGCTGAAAATGGTGTCTTATTCAAGAGCATAGAAATGGTTATCAACCATCCATCATTTCCTAAGATCCAGGGAAACCGATATACCTTCACTAAGAAAGGACAGTTGTCTAAGGGAATGAAGGGACGACCAGATGCAAATTTTCTTGCGAGATTATTTGATCTGAAACACGGAATTCACATCGAACTAAGGAATGGAAATTACAGGGACAGCAGCTCACACTCTGCTTTTAATTTTACTTTATATGGTTCAATTCTGAAACATAAAATTTCCCGTTTTTAAAAATATTAATGAGAAAACAATTCTTCAGAAATAAAAATAAAATAGTGGATTCGAACTTCAAAATATAATAAATTAAAAGAAAAATCGTGATGATGAACCACACTTAGAAGTAATCGTGAATTCACTCATTATAAAATATATATCTATATATTCACTTAGAAAAGCTTAAAATAACATAGCTATTAGTTTTCTTACATTTCCCAGAGATTGATGTTGATCGAAGACCATACAACACGTTTGGTTTCCTAACAACTGGCACGGGCTGGGAGGAATATTTGGCTGTTCACACTGTGAAACCCCACTGTACATCTGGGAAACAGGAGATGGTTGGTTTGGACGATAACATTTCTGGACTGGCGAAGGCCCAAGGACAGGATTCAGGGCTTGAGGTTTTGGCGAAGTATAAAATTCACATACAGGCCGATTGGTTGAATCCTGTAGCAGACGACAAGGTTCAATTTGAGGTGGATTATTACAAATTGGTTCCTGTTGTAGCAATGAATCGAACCAAGGAATCTCTATGTCTTGTTGTTGTCTTCTGCAGTCTTCTTCATTCACCTGAATTAAGAAACAAGAGAGATATTACAATATTTATCCAATAAACTTGTTTAAAACTTGATTCATTGTTATATTGAAATCCACATTAACAAAAACTACTCGTATAACCAAAATCGTCAGTTCTAAATCAAATTTATAGTTTGTTTTTATAGCAAGTCTGTTTAATGAAAACTCACAAATTTATTCTGTCCTCCTCTGACGAGAATGGTTTAAAGTTATCTTAATCTTAAATTAGCAAAGGATTCCTTGAAACTATAGAAGATTTGATATCAGTGTCTCAAAATGAACATTTACAACGTGTCAAAACTAATGATTAGTTAATTTTCCTTGATAAATTCTTATTTAAAAAAAAATTGCATCATTTAAAGTGAATTTTTATAAATTTTATAATTTTTATGAATTAATACTTGTAATCAATCACTAAGGAGGCTTAACGTGCGTGTAATGAAATAAAGAAAAATGGAAATAAATAAAACGCCCTTACTTACAAAAAGTTGAGAGAATTATCCATGGTAATAATCCGACAGTTTCGAAATACTGTGCATATTCTTTCATTCATATGTTTGTGCCATCCCTGATGAAGGAATACGCACAGTATTTCGAAACTGTCGGATTATTACCATGTATAATTCTCTCAACTTTTTGTAAGTAAGTGCGTTTTATTTATTTCCATTTTTCTTTCTTTCTTTCTTGTGATCAATCACTCTTAGATTTGCTGTCTTTTGGTAAAAAAAAAAATATATGTTTTTTTCAATACAAAGACAATATTCTACCAACAATGTTCTGAAATAGAAGTTGAAATGGCTAACTGATACTTATTTTTGTAAAAAATATTAATAATCTGAATTACTTCTACAATTTTTTACGTCAGGAATTAAAACCTTTTGTTCTGCTAACTTTGTTTATGAGGCATTTGCTGTGAATTATTGAATAACAAAACTAAAATGATACAAAATCAGTAGCTGCTTTCTTCGAATATAATTAAAGCAATACGAAGTCAAAGTTTGTATGTTTATATGTATGTTCTCTAAACAATTTTACACTCTTTGACGGATCTGAACCAAATTTGCATAGTTACCGTCTACTAATGTGAGGAAAATACAGGCTACCTTGGAACCTGGACACACCATCCCCTCACTCTGATTTCATCTTCTTGACACTTTTGTATATTCACTTCGTCACCACAAGGCAAGTGTTGGTGTGGCGCAGCGGTTAAACGTTGTCCTTTGGTAATATGGTTACCGCGGTTTTTTTTTTTTTAAGTATACTTCTATGGGATTTTCGGATTGCAAAGTAATAATATAACATTAATTTATAATCACGTGTTTTTTTTTACCAACTGGGGAAGCTTTGAAGTGATAGGAATGTGGAGAAAGGCAGAAAGCGATGGGTAGACTTATATTCTTCGATCTCGAAATTAATATCGTTTCTAGGGATCTCCAGTTACAAAATACGAATGTAACATTACTTTGTACCTATCACGTGATTTTCTTTACCAACTAATTTTTAAATAAACTGTAAAGCCTTACAAGAGAATATCTTCATAAATAAATTTACAATTTACCTGGGGAAGCTTTGAAGTGATTTCACAATTTCTTTCTCATCCACATGACATGTTTTCTGTAACCCGTACGAAGAACGGGTCTTTCAGTTAGTAATAGGGCAAAGTCTGGTAATTTCGTAGTAACACATTTTTGAGTTTTCTGCGAAGTTGTTTGTGGTTTTCTGAGATGTCAAAAGAAATCCTGATGGATGGCAAGACCTCTTAGACTTATTAAAACGTGAAACTTCTCACTCTGTGCTCTCTGACGGCATTGCAGGAAATTATTTTCTAAAAGATGGTGTGAATTTCTTATAGGCGTCATTGGGAAGCATTGCTACCTTTTTGTTTTGCTATCGCCAATATTTGAATAATTATAAGTATTGAACAATATTAGTTATATTTTTTATATTAGTTATATTTTTTATATTAGGTAAATTTTTTATATTCTTCTGATTAATTTAAGCTTTCGCCTACTATCATAATCGAATTGGTTAGCTTGAAAATCACTTTTGCCGGTCATGCATTTCGTAGCAGTTTCAAAGAATGGGTGGAGTAACTCGCAAATATTCCTGGGCTTTCTGAAACATTTTGTGCTACACATTCCTCCCATTTGCCCAGTTTTGATCTTGATGGACTCTCACTCAAATTGTGCGTCCCCAGAAGCTCTGAAATTTCGGAGGAAAATGGGCTAATTTTTTCTGACTTTCCCATCTCATTGCATACACATGCTACAACCATTTAGATGTGTCTGTGTTTGAACCCCTAAAGAAAAATTGACAATGTTCTCAGGGTGTCTGACATCCACGGGCCTAAAGATTCCCCTTCTATGCTATTGACTAAAGCCATAGTTTAGAGGAACAAGCAGTTGGGAATGTTAGGGGGATGCAAATCCACATAAACTTGCCGATTCTTCCAATACCATCAAGTTGTGGAGAAAAAGAAAGAATGCAACCTCCTCTGCTAGAGTTTTTGGAGACGTTGCTGAAGAACCAGAAGATGTCGCCGCTTCAAACAAAGGAGATATGTGCGAACAAAGATCAAGTGACACTTGGACATCAGGAAAACTTCGAGGATCAGCGCATAGGCCACTGAAACCCCAAAAAGTTATAACATTTGTTAAGTCTGTGATGAGAAATACGAGGATGATGTCCATGGAGAAAAATGGATGTCAATGTCTGAAATGCGAATGTTGGTTCCATGAGACATGTCAAGGATTAAAGTACTATTGTGCTCAGTTCGTGTACCTTTGATGCTCTGAAGCAGACTCGGGTTAAATCATGTAATGCTTGCATTTCAAATTTTTTTCCCTATAATTTTGTACTTCATCTAATGGTATTAGATAAGTGAAAATATTAATAAAATATTTTTGTTATTCTTTTAACAATTCATGTAATTAATACCGTAATTAAATATAATCATAATTAACAGTTTATATTAATCATTTTAGTTTCCAAAATTGCCAGGCAGGTCATTTAAAAAAAAATTGCGAAATTGCCCGAGGCCTACTGAGAAATTAGCCATGGACCTGAATAGACATAAAAAACAGCCATAGTTTTTAGAACTATGTTTCAACATTTAAATACAATTTTTAAAATACAGCATCCTGTTACACATTATCAAGATTTCCTTGATGCTTTATGAACATGTCCTGTCATAGTTAAATTTACGCCTCTTAGTAAGATAACACAAGCAGAGAACCTTAATGCTGCGAAATTAGTCGGGTTTTCTATATATAAAACAAACGATCAAAAGTTCGAAGTGAAATCAACTGCACTTTTCGAAAATCATTTATGGCAGGAAAGGTAATACCTGAGTTCCTTTTGGTTGTCTGAGATACCGCTGGCTTCCTTTATCTTCAACATTAATCGGCTGTAAAAACAATAAACGAATTAAACACTTCTAATTTTTTTTTCACTTTGTTAAGCTAAAAGAAACGAAACGGTTCGATTAGTAAATGCTAATTATGACGTCCTTAACATTTTCAAACAATTTCTAAGCTCACGAAACAAAATTAATCTCACGAAGAAATCATGAAAATTAAGATCATTCTATGTGAATTCGGACAAGAAAGGTCTCTCCCCGTCTCCGATTTTTTTTTTTTTTAAATTATAATTATGAATATAAAACAATTATTGTTGTAAACTGGGTGGAGAAACACAGTACTTTTATCTAGTCAGTTATTTACTAATATCCTTATATAAAAAAGAAAAAGAAAAAATATCAAAATAATCAGCCTGAAGATATTATGAAAAGTTGTTGTACCTTTTGTACAATTTCAGTCATACAATTTATGTGGGATTTGAAACCAGGTCTACTTATTTTAATTTTAATACTTAGAATTAAGATTTGAATTTTTGGCATAAATACATTTTAGGTTCTGACTTCACTAAGGTACAAAAGAGTAAAATGTCGAAAATGTTAAACAACACGAGAAGAATCAAAAACATTGTCATTAATTAATTTATTTAATCAAATTTAAATCTGAGCTTATTAGGATATTTTATAATAAAAAAGTCATTGGTATTGAGAATTGTAACATTCAAAGTCTATTTTCAGGTTGTGTGAGAATCATGGAACTTAATTTTCTAGTATCAGAAACATTTAACAAGTTAATCATTTTCTTATTTTCACAGATACAATATCTATCAAAAATAATCAGAGACTCTACAGTGACCAAGGTACTGACTATATTGAATTATACATTTAAGAAATTGGACTTTTAAATTCCTAGCTTTGTGATAATATCCTGATCTATATATTTAACTAAGTAAATTAGGAAATCTAATAATTTTTTTCTTTTTAATCATCTACAACATATTTCATTTTTTTCTACCTCTGTTTGTGTTCCAAGTTGTACTCCGCATCTCGGTTGAATGCCAACACCTCGGTTTTCAACACATGGATCACATGGATCATATTCAAACCCGCCTGAATCCGTGTTAACTTGCGAGCAGAGCGTAGACTGCTTACATGGATCGTCAGGAATTTCAAGACACCCTTCGGAATCAGACGTGCATTCGGTAGTGGTGAAGTTACCAGATTCACACTCATGGCATTGCATCTGTTCTTCATAACTTAAATCCAGTTCTTTAATAGGTGTATTCGCATTATATTCAGCACATCGATCCTTGGTCTGATCACTATCGCCGCTTGGTGAACAAGTAACCTGTGCTGTCTTCGTTGGCTGAAAACATGATTTCTTCGCATTCTCCTTCTCGCCGGAATGACTGTGGGCGTTTTGAGGCATCTCTGTGAAGGAAATTGATGCTGGTTTCTGATTGGTTACAGGAGTTGCGCACTGAATCATCTCCGGCGTCCGTACGATGTCATGCTCTTCATAACGTTCCTCCTTAGTGTCCACCTGAACAATTGTGTCGTTACGTGAGCACTGTGAACATTGAAAACCGAAGGTGGTTTCAACTTCAGTTGATGTCACTGATACGAAAGAAGGATCAGGATCTGTCTGGGCAAAACGCGTATTCTGAGAATAACGCCTAGAAGTGACTGCTGAATTCTCACCTGCTCTTTGCTGCCCTTGATATGTTGGTGTAAAAGTACGATTACCATCTGACATCCTCCCTTCCTTTTCCTGCACCATGGATGTCCTTTTCATGTTCGACTGCTGACTTCGTTTTCGTTTTAAATTGCCGCTTTTTTCTCTACAGCTGTAACAGTCATCGTTGCAGATGTCCTCATCTTCTTCTCCAGAAGATGAAGAGTCAGTGGTTTCAGCTTCCGAAAACTGACTGCAAACACTTTCTGCACTTGTGCTATTCAGTTTTCGGCGTTTTCGAGGCTTTTGTTCTGCCAAATCACTCTGGCTGCTCAGGACTGAAACATTATCTGATTCAACATTGGCGATTATTCTCATTTTGAAATTATCTTCTTAGTAAAAGCCTAAAATAAAACACATTAAGAAATATATACTGGAGTGAATAAAGAAAGGAAATATAAATAAAGAAAACCTGCAAATATTCAAGAAAATATTCATTGCGTTTAGCAAAGAACGCTATTTCTATAAACTTCGTGTTGCTACTTCGAGAAAAATAAAACAAAACTTCAAGTTAGCATGAAGTAAAATTCCTAATCTTAACCTAAACTAGCAAAGAGAAGCCAAATAAATTCGAGTATATACCTTTGAATCTTAATTTTCTAAACCTGCAAAATTATTTATTGACGTATTCAAATTTCGATAAATGATAATAGTTAAATGATTCAAATCTTTTAAAGCAAAATTACTATTATTTATTTTTCTGTTTAAATTGACTATTGTGTTATCAAAAATAACGAAATGATAATAAAAACATGAAAGCTCTTCGAACTACAACTTTTTTTAAGAGTTTATAATGTTGTATTTAATATTGTATTGTATATTTTTTAATAATGTTAAAAATAAATGAATAAACTAATGTAAACGCTAAAACGCTTTTGAAACCGAAACTTGCACTATAAAATTAGGTTTATATTTTGAAATGACTGTTAGGCCCAACACAGAATCAACAATCAAAAATGTCTTTTAGATTCATTTTTATGAGGGGGACTAGAGTACAGCTGTTTCACCATTCTACTGGATCTTTAGCTCTAGCCTTTTCATTGCCTTTTGCCTTCGGCGAGGTCATAGCCAGGTTGGCTTATGGCTTCACCTTAGGACTGCCTCTCCGATTCATTTTTATCGAGGGGCTGGCTAGAGCTGAAGATCCAGTAGAATGGTGAAACAGCTGTACTCTAGTCCCGTCATAAAAATGAATCTGAAAGGCATTTTTGATTGTTTATTCTGTGTTGGGCCTAACAGTCATTTCAAAATAGATTTGACAGCACGTTAAACCCATTTTTTGTAAAATTATGTTTATACTTTCTAATTATTGTGACGGACGGACAGCCAGCTTTCTTTTAAAATATATTGGGAATATTTTTTTTATATATTTATAACATAACTAAACTTTTCTTCGACTACATCACTATAAAAATGAATTTTATGTTTCACTATCTTCATACGATAATATAATGGAAGAGCAGCTTCCATCTGTCGCATTGTTATCTAAAAATAGCTTGATTAAATAGTTGTGATATATTTGGCTGATATAAATCTAGCTAAACTTTTAATACATTTAAAAAAAGAAATCATTATTTTAATTCCAATTGATTTAGTAACTCTTTAGTTGTGCATTTAGTTTGTATTGTTAATATCAAATTATTCCACACATCCACACACATACAAGTAACGTAAATTGAATCTGACAAGACCTTCGAAAAATCACGGATCTGCAGAAAAAGTAGATCATAATAATTACATATAATAATAACCTTTGATGAGGAATTTTTCCCATTCCGAGATTAATATAGTCTTCTCCTCCTTCAGATCAATGTCACTCGGATGGAAAATCATCATCGAAGGTTTTTATTTATTTATTTATTTATTTATTTATTTTATATTTCAATTTAATTTACTTCCACTAATATTTTGCATGAAATACGTATACACTAGGTTTTGACATCCCAGAAGTCTTAAGGTAAATACCATCGAGAAGACAAGATGGCATCATACATTAGGCAAATAACTAAGGGCATGTGTGATAAAGCAATACAGAAAAATATATACAGGGTAAATCTAAAATAGGGGACAAACTGCGGGGATGGGTTCCCCATACCAAAGGAAGTAAAAAAGGTCAGATAAACTTATGACCGGAAGTGCATGGCTCCTCAATCCCTCAATCAAGTGCTTTATCAATGGGCTACCAGGCCCACCAATTAAATGCAAATAATCCCCGATATTTTATTATTGAAGATGTGCGAGTTCTTTAATCCCATTATCAGTTACTTATGATTAGTTGCATTCAAAAACAATCATTTCCAAATTAGTTATTCATGAAACAATGTGTGTTTTATAGTAGGCCTATTACATCTTGTTAGGGTGTAAACTGAAATTTAATTTATCTTGTTTATTATTATCATTTCTCACTATCAAAAATATTCTTGGTATAGTTAAAAATTAGTTTCATCCATTAAATACATTTTCATTCAATCGTTTTACTTATTTTGTCCTCGGTAGTTTTCAGGTTCGATTTGAAATAAGCCTATTACTTTAACGCGAAGTAAGTGTTCAAAAATTGACTTACCTCATTTCCATGTCTTTATTTTATGTTGAATTTTGTTTGGATAAGTTGTTGTTTACACGGGATAATTTAGTTTGCTTGTTTTTTTTTACATTTTTAAAAAATTTTGAAAGCTCTCCTCCGCTGATGGAATCAGATTAAAATTGTGAACGAAAATATAAGAATCATCCTCGCGTTAGCAAGGTTTTACAGCTTCTGCATTATTGGAAAGATCACGCGAGGTGCATTATTATAATGGGACCTTTTTTCAAGGAATTGTTATGCAATTCAAAACAGACATCGAGTGAAGATGGTGTTTTTAAGAACTTTTGAAAATTCAACGAAAAGGGAAAAAAATAAAGATAAATAGAAAATTGAGAAGTAAATTACGTCAGTCAATTTATCACTGTGTTGAATTTGCATGTATTACATCATACACTTACAAAAGACGATTAAGACTTGAAATTCAAATTCTTTTCATTTTAGAAAGTTTATGACGTTAATCAATGAGCTTCCTTGTTTCAACTCGATCCATTATTCTTTAACTCGAAGCTTGAATTCTGATTCAGTTTCAGTGAAGACAGTTTTTTTTTCTCTGTAGAGCATGTTCCAAATTTCCCTAATCAGCATTCGGAAAGAATGCTTCTGTTCAACGTGGAAACGAAATAAACGGAAATATGGAATAAGAAACTTTAAAAGGCCCCTTTTTCTTTTCTGTTTTGACTGTTTAATTTGTGGTGAAGCAATGCTTGATTATATCTACAGTTTTTCGTATAACTATAAATACAGTCGTGGTGGGTCTCCTCCATATTGTTGTGGCTATAAATGATGACATAATTATATTTGACAATCAAGGAATAACGAATCAACAATCACCAAATAGAAAAATAATTAGAAATTAAATGAGCATCAATGAGTAACTGACAGGCGGTTTTTATTTGTATTTTTTATTTTTTTTATTTTGGTTGGACGAAGTAAAAGATGAACAGAAATGAGGGAAAAGGGCGACGATGTGCAGGTTGTATAGGATTGTCTGATTGTCTAGCTCCTGAATAAACGTATTTGCCTGTAGACTATAAAAACTTTTTGTGCGATGTACGAGGGATATTCAATAAGTCCGTGCAAAAAGTATATAAATTAATGTGTAAAAATCAAAAAAAATTTAGCCTACCAGAAGCGCCAAAAGTCTAAGTACTAGGATAAAGCACGCGCGATTCTTCGCGCACGCGGCTTTAAAAGCAATTAAGCACGGCCGTTCCGTTGTGACACGAAAACCACATAGAAGTTGATCCGCATTGGAGATGTCTCAGGAAACCTTTCATGCTATGATTTTCTACGACTTCAAAAAGGGTCTTTCAGTTGCCGAATGTCGCTCCTCTTTGGAGCATGTGTTTTGGAGATGATGCACCTTCCATGCCTACAATTTATAAGTAGTATGGGCATTTCCGATGCGGAGTGCAAGCCTTTAAAGATGCATCTATAGAAGGTCGCTCTGTGGGTGCTGTAACACCGGAATCGATCACCTCAGTGAAGATAGCTGTTGCGTCAGACCCTCATATCAGCATTGCACATTTGTGCCATGTGCTGAACATGTCAATGAGAAGTGTTTCGGCTATCCTCCATCAGCGTTTGGGATTCAGCCGCGTATCCAGTCTTTGGGTTCCCCATGAATTGACTGCTGAACAGAGATCCAATTATGTGGAGTGGTCACGGAAAATGTTGCGGCGTTTCAACAAAGGTGCTTCGAATGCGGTGAGTGAGATACTAACAGGTGATGAGACTTGGGTCTATCACTACGACCCACTCATGAAACAACAGTCGTTCATATGGCAGCAAAAAGGGGCACCTCCACCATTGAAGTTCAAGCGCGAACGAAGTGTGAAAAAATGATGGTTGCAACGTTCATCCGTCGAAGCGGTCATGTGTGCACAGTACCACTGGAAACACAGAAATCTGTCATGGCAAAGTGGTACACGGATGTTCGCCTACCCCGTGTGCTGGAAACCATCGCCCAGATTCGTCCGAGGACCGGCTGCAGAGGCCTGCTACTGCATCATGACAATTGTCCTGCACACACTGCGAGGTTAACCAAGCAGTTTCTGGCGGAAAACAAACTCAAGCAATTGAGGCACCCGCCCTATTCTCTCGATTTCGCCCCTCTGGACTTCTTTCTCTTCCCAAATGTTAAATCGAAGTTACGGTGAAGACGTTTCGAAAGTGACAAAGAGGCTCTGGAGGCATACCTACATGAAATAGGTGAGGTGTCTGCTGCGGACTCTGCTGAGTGCTTCTGTCGTTGGTTCAAACGGATGCAGCAATGTATAGATGTCGATGGGTATTATGTCGAAAAGCTGTGAATAAAATTTTTTGAGTAAATGTATTCTTTCTATTATTTTGCACGAACTTATTGAAGAAATATTAGGCTACAATTTACACCTGGAAGGCGGACAAACTGTACTGTAGGGTATTTTACGAGGTTTTCAGTTTACAAAGTATAAAATTACTTTGTAATCATCATGTGGTTTTTTTACCAACTGGGAAAGGTTTGGTAAAAAAAGGGGTGTGGAGAACGACAGAAAAAGTTAGGATTCTTATATTCTCAGATCTCGATATTAATTTCGTATCTAGATTTTATCGAGTTACAAAATAAGAATACAACATTAATTTGAACTACCATAGAAATTTCTTACCAATTGGAAAAGTTTCAAAGTCATTCCACAATTACAATTTCTTCGTCATCCACATCATAACAAATCTTTTTTTGTAACCCGGGCAAAGCACGGGTATTTCTCCTAGTCATTTCTAGTACTTACAAAAAACAATACTATTTATAAAAACTATTTTACAACCACTTTCCAGGAGATCAAGTTACTCCTCGTCATCAGGCAGTAAAGAACAAAACAAAAGAATTTGAATTTGAAAAGAGTTTCAGGAAGCATGTGTTGGCAGAGGCCAATGAGCGATGCGCAAGACAGGACCAATAGTAAACAGTGGAATATCAGCATTGGGAATCTTGAGAATCTGTAATATGAAAAAGAAGAAAGATATGAAAAAAGAACAGAAAAACAAACAAACAAAAAATGTTAAAATTGATAATTGAAAAATGAAAACTGACTAAATATAAAAAAAAAAAAAGATTTTTTTTTTACACAACTGCTGTAATTGTGGTCTGATTTAATCCATTCTGTTCAATGGATGGATCTGTTCAATTCTTTTCAAATCAGTTCAATTCTGTTCAATGGATCATCTGCTTCACCATGTAAAAATAACAATTATGTACTGGGTGGTTACAATTAAAGTTCCCCACTTCTGTGCGGTCTGGAGACAGCATTACTGTCTCTATCTGGAGACAGCATTACTACAGCTTTCTATATAAGCTATGTAGAGCATGGTGAAGATAATTCCAACGAAAAAAAAATACTTCAAAAAGTTACCACCAGATGAACAAGTGGCGCTGTGTGAAAAGCGCAAGGCGTCTGTGAACGACCAATCTGCAGAAGATTTTTTTTTTGAGGAGATGATACCTGCAGGCCCTGTCCGGTGCACTGTTACACTTGCACGTTACTGTCAACTCTTTGTCACGGCATGTGGTTCCAGCCTTGCAAGAACGTGGGTGTTAAAAGACAACAGTTTTCATGCAAGATGATGCAGCACCGCATATTGGTCGCCCAGTAAAGGAACTTCTTCGTATCCGCTTCGGCGATGATCGTGTTCTTTGTCGAGACACTTTCCAGAGGCCCATTCACCAGACCTTAATCCATGTGGGGAATCCTGAAAGATCATGTTTATGAGGGACGCGTACGGACCTTGCCTGAACTGAAAGCCAATATCATTCCACGAGACACTCTTCGTGCTACTGTTGAGCATGCTGTCCTGCGCTTCCAGCATGACATCGACGCAGACGGTTGGCATATTGAACAGTCACTCTAAAAGCATTAAAATATTGCATTCCCATCGTCTGTTTATGATCTCGCCACTTTTTCACCTGGTGGCAACTTTTTGAAGTAATTTTCCAGACCGCGCAGAATTGGGGAACTTTAATTGTAATCACCCGGTACATTAAGATTTCTAAGATAAAATATAAAAATCACCCTAACTTTTTGAATGGCGGGTTTAATATAGTTTATGATAACGGTGATCAGTTTAAAAGATGGTTTCCTGGTGAATAAACAGAAACTAGTAAGATTTCTAAGATAAAACATAAAACAATCGCCCTAAATTTTTGAATGAGGGGTTGAATATGATTAAGCTATTAAGATAGATCCAAGGGTTCTCAATGATACCGTTGAATCAAGGGTACTCAAATTGGATGAAATATTAATTCATTTTGTCATTCCATGTTGTTTCCATGAAATTTTATCCTTGGGAACTGACCTAGACAACTGAAATTCTAACAAAACATATGTTCAAAACCAAATAATTTTGATACCACTGCACCCATTTAAATGAAATTTGGCATACTTACTCAGTTTTTACTCTGATTTCGAAACTCAAAACCCTTTTTGCCGTAGAAGCTTCGTTCACAAGTTAGCGCAGTATTTAGTTTACGAAGGTGAGTTTTAAATACTTTTGGCGTTATGGGTCAGAAATAATAATTATTCCATTCTTACTTTTACTAAAATTTATGTATTAGGACTAACTTTAGATATGGGTGGTATTTAGTTACCAGAGCCTGTTTTAGTCATCGATAATTATATGTTGCTATTTCTCGAGCACGTCGTGCTTGCGTCGTCAAAATCAAAATTCTTGACCGACTAGATCAAGAACATCTGATGTGAAGGATCTGATGCTGTTTTTATTAAAAAATGTAGTTTATAAGGAGATATTTACTTTTTAATTGATACTTGATAATAAAATGATTATTCAGAATGGTCTCATCCTTTTTAGAACTATTCGTGACGTTAAGTAATAAATTCGATACTGGATGTTCATTGATACATATTGAGATAATTGTAAATTCAAACTGCCATCTCATAGCATTGTTACTCGCTATATGCTCAGCTTCGCTCGTGAAGTGGGGACTAAACATGCAATGCTGCAGAGCATATTTCTAGGACTGAGGAAGATTGAGAGCAAAATAATCGTGCTCAGATTTTAAGTGGAACTATAAATAAGTATCGTATCATATTTTAAACGAGAAGTCTCAGTTCCAGATCATTGAAACGTTGTGAGCCTTATCTCCCGTCATAAGCTATCATGGGCCCCGTACTTATATACATATACAAGGTGAAGTAGTAGCCAAAAAGCGTCTTAACACCAAAATTTATATACAGATTATTCAAAGATTCCAGAAAAGGATTAAGCAAAAAAGAAGAAAAATGAGTTAAAAAAATTTTCTTCTAGGGGGCGCTTTAAAATACAAGATGCAAGAAAAATACAAGAAAAAAACCAACAAATAAATAACAAAATAAACAATAATAAACAGAAATACTCAGTACAATCCATATGCATTTATTTATTTATTTATTTCCATATGAGACATTCCTGCTACACGAACTGTTTAGCAATGTAAGCAAAACTGCTGGATATATTTCCCATCGTGAGGTTGTAAAATTTGCAAACAATGAAAAGTATTTTCAACGGCTGACCGCAACTGATCCGCGTGATGATTCGCACATTTAACATAATACGGTCCTTTATGCCTGGCAAATTTGTAGCAATGGCCCCACTACCAGAATCACATGGTTCCAGATCCGGAAAACGTGATGGCCGGAAAACAGGATGATAATGATTTGACATGCTGTTGAAAATCCTGCGCATGTCATGATATCTCAGGGCCGTCACAGAACATATCACAGTGTAATTTGGAGCAACTTCTTCTTCGAAGAATGGTTCTATGATGAATTTGAAAGTGAATGCACACCAGACAGTCATTTTAAGAGATTGCAGGAGAAATTTCTTGAAAACACGTGGATTTTCCATGGCCCAAATGCGAGAATTCTGGATGTTAGATTAGATTAGATTAATGTAATCAAGGGAAACGGGAGAACCCAGGTAAAACCTGCCCAGCGCGGATCGCCACCATCAACGAAACCCACATGAGAACCGGACCCGGGACTCAGAGGTGAGAGGCCAGTATCTTAGCGACATCGCCAACCGCGCGGCCATTCTGGGTGTTAACTCTTCCATTAAGGTAAAAATATGCCTCGTCACTCCACAGGATGTTTCAGAGGCTCGACGTATCAACTTTCTGTCTAGCAAGAGTGGTCAATGAAAAGATGAGTCAATAATCATTGTCGGCAGCAAGCAGCTGGTGGTTTTGTCTGATGTTTTTTGGAAAAAAATACACTATCTGTCGCAGTACTTTCCACACTGTGCCATATGATACGTCTTACTGCCGTGACTCTGCATGTGCACTACTAGCTCGTGAAACATGAGTTACTGATTTTCGACAACAACCGTCGCAACATCAACGACTTCTTCAGGTTGAAAATCCTTGTGCCCCTTTGCCAGGTTGAACTCTTAACGATCCAATTTCTTCGAATCGACATATTACATTCCTCACAGCCTGTGCAGACATTGGTCCGCGCCGTAAGTCCTTCAGACGTAGAAATTCTTGAACAGCAGACACAGTGTTATCATGGGTTTCGTAGAAAAGCTTCACAATTAAAGCATGTTGCGGTAAAATGATAGCCATTTGAGCTGATAACAATGTTATTCATTATTTGTAATCTTTTTTATACCCAGAACTCTGCTGCAATGCGGATGTTTATGCAAATGAGTTTGCGTTTTCGTTGATTCAAACGTTTCATTGTTGTCACTAAGTTTATTTGTAAGTTTGATTAATGCTAAACTAAAAGTTCAAAATGTTATTTTTGGTGGGTCTTAGGTTTACCGTTATTCTTTCCGTAAACTTTACAGTAAAGCGCTCCCTAGAGGAACTTTTTTCAACTTTTTTTTTTTGCCTAATCTTTTTCCGCATCCTTTAAATAGTCTGTATACAAATTTTGTTGCCAATTCATTTAATGGTTCAACTACAGAGTGCTGTGAATGGGCCACGTTTAGTTATGATCATCTTGTACGAGTACATTGACTTATCTAAGGAAGTTTTATTATTCCATTTTACTTTTACTTTTAGCCAGACAGTTGTTAAAAATTTACCAGCACATTTCTGGTCTAAATTCAACCACCAAAATTAGGAAGAATATGTAGATAAACATATGCATTTGATGTTGGTTTTTTTTTTTTTTTTTACTGTAATTCTTTTTCTTTATGCTATGTATTTATTACAATGAATATGAAAATATGACGAAACATAAAATTTTCGATATTCTTACGATGAGAATAAAAAGATATTTCCTCATTTAAATCTTGTAAGATATCGGATGACCTTCTCCATGCCTCCCAATGGGGATAGGGAAGGGGATAGCCGCTACCAGGATACGACGGCCTAGAGAATGTGTTGTTTTTTTGTCTGCACTTAAAGGGAGACGAGGAATAAATATTTTTTTTATTATTTAAATACAAATAACGCATAGGAACTCCTTCTTCCATTTAAAAACATCTTTAATCATCTACATTTCGGTTTCTTCAGCAGAAATCTTCTTCCTGGAAAACTACAGAAAATGTAGAGAAAAACCTAAGATTTTCTTTAACATTTAAAACAGAATTCTAAGCAGAAACAATCATGTAGTCATTCATGGTACAAACTTTCTTGAATAACAAAATAAATTCATACAACATTCAAGAAAGTTTGTACCATGAATGACTACCTGATTGTTTATGCTTAGAATTCTGTTTTAAATGTTAGAGAAAATCTTAGGTTTTTCTCTACATTTTCTGTAGTTTTTCCATGAAGAAGATTTCTGCTGAAGAAATCGAAATATAGATGATTAAAGATGTTTTTAAGTGGAAGAAGGAGTTCCTATGCGTTATTTGTATTTATATACTAAAGAAGAATTTTTGTTTTTCATTATTTTTTTTATTAATTGCTTTTTTTGTATAGGTTCAATACTAGGCATCTGCTCAGCTATCATCGCTTAATAGAGACTGATCAAGATGCGGAATTAATTTGGTGAAGACAGAGACCAAATAATCCCCATTATATTTTAAGTTGAACCATAAATACCCATTGTACCGAATCAAGCCGTTTTAGCGAAACTCGATTTTAAGGGATGGAGGGAAAAAGACCAAAAAATAAATATATGATTTTTGTCTCATATAAATATTATGCTGATTTTGTTTTATGTTTGACTATTAATAAGGTTGGATCCAAATTTTATGACAATCCGTCCGTTTCAGCGTGATGCATACTGATTAACAAGCACATAACAGACAAATGGAAAACAGAGATAGAAAATGTTCAAAAATGGAATAGTTTCAAGAATCATTAGAACAAGTACTGCATTATAAACAGAATAGAAATGCCTACTCTCACACAACAGTCAGAAATATTCAATTAAAAAAAAAGCAGTTCATAATAACCAGATATTATATGTTGGAAAGCTCCAAAGCCCTTTCAGAGGTCTCGGCAACTAATATAATTGGGCCCCATCCTCTGACCTGGTGTTAGCATTAAAGTATAAGGGAGAGGCTATCAAATCAGATACCTACTGTTCCTACCTACTGTTCGGTAGGACTTGTAATTATTAAGAAAAAAACACAAACTTACTTGACCTTTCATTTCTACTCTTTAAAATAAATCCCCAATCGAAAAAAGAAAAATTGTCTTCCACAAAAACTTGAAGAATCTCCTCAAGCCCTTGCGAGATTCTTTATCGTCGACTAGTGAATTCATGGACAACAGCAAATGTTTCGACTTCACTATCCCCTGATAGCCATTGCCGAAATGCTAAAAAGGTTTCAATTGAAATTTATCCTTGTTTATTATTTATATTTTTCTAATTAATAGTAATTTCTGTTGTATTAAAAATGTTCGGATTATTTTATCATATAAAAATTAAATAATTAATAATACCTGAACACTCAGTAGATGTTGACAAAGAAATTATTACAAAATAAATAGGAAGATATCATTTAAGGTAACATACATTTCATTGCTTAATTAGTTTACATAGCACATTGAAAGTATTGAAAGTACATTGAAAGTATTCGTTTCTGTTTTTGCAACAATTATTAATTTCAGAAATTTGAAAATTCTTGAAAAAGTCTTACAAATGTGTTTTTGATTAGAATTATTGTAAGTTCACGCTTTTCTTCTTTTCTTTTCTACGCTTAATTAGTTTACATATCACAGTACATTGAAAGTAATATCCACAGTATAAATGTAATAATATATTTTCAAAGTTTGTCGTGGGAAACGAATCCGAAAAACATATCTTGAATTCAAATACTAATAATTTTTCTCCTTATACAATGTTTTCTTTGGGAATTTTATTTCACATTTCCTGATTTTCATTAAACATACTATTAATAGCAGTTACAAATATCAAAAATAGAGCAATCTCATAATAGTAGAGTAGGCTTGCTGAATATATGTATGTATATTTTCTATGCACAAACCTGCGCTCCCACTTGTGTATTTCTTTCATGACACGTAAGGCGACTGGAAAAGAAACCAGATACAATAAGAATAGCATTAAGGAAGGCACTTCTTCAAAATCACGGGTCAAAGAAAAGAAAAAATACGCTGTGAAATTAAGGTACTTGTAGATTTGTAGAAACTCGTCATACGGCTTCGTGTCAATTATAATGTCATAAATGAGTACAAACGTAGTTAATACTGCTGCTATTACGAAAGAAAAGGGTCCGAAAATTGAATACAAAACTGCTACGAACATGGCTTGACAACTGATGATCATCGTTAGGAGGAAGCCAACTACGGACAAGCACATGTTACGGCAACGAAACAGAAGCAGCAACAAAACTATAGACAGGAAGCACCAAAGAACAGCATATACTTTCAAGTGTAGAGGTTCAATGAAGTCTTCCACTGTGTCTTTAGCAACCAAGAAAAATAACAGTGTCAAACATATTTCTTTCAGTACGAAATAATGAACTTTAGTGGCGAAAGTCCTTGTGTTCATTCTCATTCTGATTCATTCGTATCAGTATATTTTGATCAAGATTATTATTAAAAATTTAGGACTTTACAAACCGAATACTTAAAATGACTTACAAACTATCCTACGAACAAGAAGCCACAAGAATGAGTGGTATTCAAATATCAAATCATTACCATCACTTTTTGATGCACTTTAATTATTGTTTCCTTTTATATCTAACAAGCAAATGAACAATGATCAATAAATACTCTTGTTCATTTTTATCTGACAATGCACATTTATTTATCACATATATTCTAATAATATTTCCATTTTTGTGTACAGAAGTCTTAAATTCAAAATTAAAAAAATTCATTACATTCAATCAATTCTAGATAAAAATATTTAACT
>JAFIDM010000005.1:10266822-10343363 GCA_023159025.1 Thereuonema tuberculata
TAGTAAATAAATAGTTTAAAAGTTTGGTGATCGTAATCATCATTTATTATTTGCATTAACTTAATGTGGTGTTGGGGTGTTTGACCAGCCTGACAAGAATATCTCCCACTATCTGCCAGCTGGCAGTTTCGCGAAGGCGACAGAAAACACGGAAGCAATGAAGACAATTCTAGAAGGCGTTGCTGTCGCATCTAGTCATCTTCTTCATAGTGGTTCAAGCCAGCGTTCAAGATAGTTTAGACGTAACGTTTTCATAACATTCTACAATTTCATCACGTGAACTTTTTAATTTCCCTTGGGTGCCTTCTTTGGTTATCATTTATAGAGTATTCTTCTTAAGGACCCCCCCCCTTCCCTGAAATGTATATAGTACGTCCTTTCTGGCTGGTTGTTGTATAGTCAGCTCCTACTTGAATCTCCCCGAAATACAATCCTGTATTTACTATATTAGTGTGACTACAGTTCAGTTCACGAAAGAAGAGCTTTTGATGACGTAATTTCCATATAGATTGATGTTTCCAGGACGTAACAGTGCCATCTATTGCTAAAATCCGTAACGGAATCTTATAAACATTACGAAAACATTCTGGCTTTTGTATTTTCTATAGTTATGATTACATAATAATAATTAAAATTCAAATAATTAAAAACGTTCCACACTATTCCCATTGCTTGGCTATGCAAAGTTTGTCCTTTCTTGGTCACGCTTATGCGATCACAAAACGACGCCATCTTGGACTGACTGCTCCGAGTTCACGTTGATGACGCCATGACTGGTGACGTTTGTTCCAGACAAAATCGATCACTACGTAATGACCATATATGGCAAACCCTTTTTTTTTTATCAAAGCTAAATGAAATAGAAATAAAAGACTGCCTTTAAATATAAAATCCATTTGCTGCTTAAGAATGGTCTGTCTGTAACTGCTTCAATATGAATTCGGCCAGACGTGGTTGTTTGAATAAAAACTGCTGACAACCACAGGAACCAAACTGTCCCTAGTTGGATCAATCAATTTTCTGACAAAAGGAAGATTCTTTTTTTTCTTTTTTTGCATACTTTGAAGTTTTCGTAGAATGGTAAAGTAAAGTTACAGATAATATCTTCGTACAAACCTAGGGATAAAAATTATGAAGTCAACCATCAATTAGTCTTAATATTATACCTCCTTCTTAGTTCACTTCTCTTCATTTTAATGTATTAAATGTAAAAATATTGGCTCATGAAAAAGATAGTAAATTTGCAATATATGTATATAACAGTGGAACCCCGCCATTCGTCCGCCTCTCTATTCGTACAACTCGTTATTCGTCCAACTTTTTCAAATAAAATTCAACTCGCCATTCGTACGCTTGTCCCGCGATTCGGACAGCGTGACCTTGTTACTGGCCGCGCCACGCGGTCGTTTCAGCTCAGTATCGTGCTAGCTTCCGTACGCTACGCATCATCCACGCAAGCTTCGTGAAACTTTGTGCTATTTTATTGTTATTTTTTGTTATTTTTTATTAAAAATAGTGCAGCCATGGGTCCAAAAAAGATTACTGATTCAACCAAGCCTAGAAGGAAAGCAGTGAGAACGACAATTGAATTGAAAAAAAGAACTCGTTGCGAAGTTTGAAAGTGGAACTCGTGTCTGGCAACTCAGTATGGCGTGGCCAAATCAACCATATCGTCTATACTGAAAAAGAAAGAAATAATAATAGAGGCCTATACATTTATAGTTTTCATAGTTTTTATGTATTTTATGCTTAAAATATTATTAGAAAGGTTTAAATAAGCAATCATCTGTGGGTCTGGAACAGATTAATCCAATTTACATTGTATCTTATGTGAAAAAATGATTCGCCATTCGTACAAATCGCCATTCGTACAAATCGCCATTCGAACTGCCTCCTGGAACGGATTGTGTACGAATAGCGAGGTTCCACTGTATTTTTTTTTTTTTTTGTTCGCGAATGGGTCCGAACGGACCACGCGCTAGCCCCTCCTGAAAACGTCAGAACAAGGCTAGGAAATCAGAGATGAGAAAGAATGCACTTTCTCGTCGAGGATACACCTGAGGGAGTGAGTCCCAGGGGGAAACTGACGAAACACAGAAAAAAGAAAGAAATATCCATGCCACTACCGGGATTCGAACCCGGGAACTGGCGCACTGGAGATTAAGGCAGACCGCACGGCCACGCCAGCACGGCCCACTGTATTTATTATTTTAATAAATAATATGAAGAAGTTTGTTGTGATGGACATCAATTAGTTTTTGTCCAGTTCCGTTGAAATATTTTTTTTTTTCTTTGAAAGTTAAAAACATTTTTTGATGTAAAAAGGAATACAAACGCACACGAATAGATATCACTGAGCTGCTTTTGATTTTGAATACCGGGAATTCAAGACAGACTGTTTCAGGCTTATTAGCCATCCTCAGCTGAATTTACACAGTATCTATGATGGCTAATAAACCTGAAACAGTCTTATCTTAAATTCAAGGTATCCTTAAGCAGCTCAGTGTTTTTATTCCTTTTTATTCCTACCTATTTGTTCCACATACGTTAAGTTTTCCTATTGTATAATATATTTTTTATATAAATGTTAGTATTTTTGTTACAATTTATGCTTCTTAACTGATTGATACTCATTCTATATTTTTTAACTTAAATTTCCTAAAACACTTCATTTATTAAAGGCTTCTATTTTCTTTTTTATTTTTTTTTTTTTATTTTTTAGGTAATAAAAGGCTGATCACTGAAAGGCCAAAACTTTTCTTCAGTTTATTTTGAACTATGTTCATAGTCTTCTAATATTTCGTAAATTTCTAATTTTTGAATATTTTCTTGCGGAAGATTTTGGAACATTTTGCTAACTTAGATATTCTAAAAAAACATTCACGTTTGTTGCCAACTATCTGTAATAAATTTTGGCAGATCTACTTCGGCACAATAAATAAATTAATAAATAAATAAATAAATAAATAAATAAATAAATAAATAAATAGGTCTATCCTGTAAACAGAGTATTCCATCTCCAGGCTCTTTATAGTCATGAATATCGAAATAATTATTAGCCAAAGTTGTTGTATTCACAGCTCCAAGATGATTGACAACAGATGGATGGCAGCCATTTTCATATGTAATGATATTATATTTAAAAATATTATAATCATGATACGAAATTATTCTTCTACATTTCCTTTGCAAATTTTAGAAATTTCCGATTAAAAGTTCCAAAACTGAGAAGCAATTCCCATCTAGTTTCCTTTATTTCATTAACTGATTGGAAATATATGAGCCACATCCATAAACAATAGTGATTTATGTCATTCCCCTGCTCTATTAAACTTGAATATTATTTGAAATAGCTTAAAATAAAGGTAAGAATACGTAAAGAGGAAGCAGAGATGGATAAAACCATCAAAAATTTTGGAAATTCGAAGAATTCGTAAATTTGTATATATAATGTATTTGTATATATATAAGGCCACATTTTATAATCGATTTAAAAATTTAATTTATCGATTTAAAAATTTAGTAGTATTTTTTTTCCAGTCGTGTCAGTCATCAGAATGTTGAGAAATTCTGCGATTAAATTTTCATAGCTACCCTATGGTGAGAAACACACATCTTTTCGGAGTTTCTTTTTTTTTTTTTTCAATCTAAACCTTTTTGAAAATATTGGAAAATACCTTCTTCGAAGATTTCTTCTATCCTAATGTTTCAGTAGAATAATAAAATTTTCAGCTAATCTTATCGTTAATAAAAAAGTATTATTTTCTTAAAAATATGGTATTCGAGTTACTTACTTCGAATACATCAACATTGCAATAGTGACAAATGTCCCGCTCTCTGCGATTTATTTTTTTCCAATCTTATATTTTATGAAAATAATGATAAATATCTCTTTGCTTTATTTTTTTCGCCGAAGGTCCAACTACATCCGATCATCATTAGCGAATCGATTCCAACTCAACTTTCATTGAGAGCCAAAGCTATTTTTTTAGGTATTAGTTTTAATGTGTATCTTTTGTAGAGAATTTAATTAACGTCTTCAAAATTAAGACTCTTAATGAGCAATACTTGACATTAGTGGTGGGGGAACTGACTCCCATGTCAAAATTACTAGTTTGACCCAAAACACTTAAAGAGTTCCCTACTGTGTGGGCGCCATTAATAGGCCTAATGTGTTTTTGAACCACACAAGATTTCTACAAAACCCCAGCATAATGGATTATGTATTTCTCTTCTAATGAATTAGTTGATCTTATGATGAAACAAAAGCAAATGATGGTTTCAGCAGCAACACCTCGAACCAATGAAGGAAAACAAAGAAAATGAATTCTTCTCAGTCCCTAAATAATCAGCCTAAAAATCTGAGAACAAATACAGTATCTACTCGCATAATTTCCCCTCTTTTTTCATCAATATTTTGACAAAAAAAAAAAAGGTGGGGAAATTACGCGATGTTTTTCAATTTGAAGAAAAAAAATATGGTGAAAGTGTAAAGAAAACCATGTTAAATATTGATTTTTAAAGCAAGAAATGTAATTAACAACAATTTTATTAACACGCAACATTTAAAATATAAGAAATCACATCTCAACATTTGTTTTTTCTTCAGTACAGTTAAGCAATAGGCATGCACGGCAGTGTGTGTGCGACTGTGACGTTATTTCGTAACTCATGCAGCGCAGCCCGCCATCTTTATAGCTGCTCACCGCATGACGTCAGCATCAGCTGCCTGCTAATAGAGAACTTAACTTTATTCGCGAACTTCACGTTTTCACAAAACACTTGTGATTGTTGTACTGATTCAGAAGGAGTCTGCTCTTGTACTGACCGGGGTGGGGGTAGAATCTTCCCCTAAAGTAGCGTGGGATAGAGAAATGCGACAGTAACGGTACATTGTCTCGTCGTCGTGAGTTGACCGCCAGTCAAGGTCATGTTGGAAACGCGTTGAAGTAGAGGTGGGGAAATTATGCGATAAAAATAAAAATTGAATTTTATAATCCACAAAAACTGGGGTGGGGAAAATACGCGATGGGGGAAATTATGCGCGTAAATACGGTAACAGAAAAAAAGTAAATATAACAAATATAACGTGCGTAAATCATAATAACATCTCTACAAAAACATATAGGCATGTAAATCAGTGTTCGCTGAATTTTTAGTATGTTTGACATCAGAAATCCAAGGCAGACTGTTGTCAAAAATATCAGAAAAATGTCTCAAACAGTTGGATTCGCCCAGTTTCTACAGCTCAGTGAACTCAGAAGACATATAAACAAAACAAATAACGGGCCTCATTGAAAATATCATAATTCTTTTGTTTTGCTTCTTTTGTTTTTCTACGGAAGTTTTGTTAATCTTCACTCGCCAGTTTTTGGACAGAAACTCAAAGGGCAATTTTTTCAAATATAAAAGTTAGATTCTCTTTATGAAAATATTTATGACGAGTTAAAGAAAGATCGTTCACCTAAGATGCACATTTAAAATTCATTGAAATATAAGATTTACAGCGGTGTTTTTTTCACTGATTTTGGAATGAGGTATTTTGTACAGAATCTGAATCTTTAGAATATTGCAGAAGAACGAACGAAAACTGATTACCTCTATTGACGTTTTACATTTTAACTTACCTTTTGGACTTTCATTCATCTTTTCATCTTAGATAACGACTCAGGTGATAGGTAATTCCGTCTCCATTTTCGTTAATTAAATATTTCTCAAAGTGAGAATTTGATACTGCTGGTGTTGGTCATAGTAGATATATATATGCTAATTATTCATGATCACTGTCATAACTGAAAATGATAGTACAGTAAAACTAGAAGAATCGAGGAGCAAGGTCATCACAGTTATGTGCAGGAAAACGACAGCATATATCAAGGAATCTTACCTTCAAATGCTGAAGTGGGTGTTATGGCATTTCATCACTCACTGAGTGCAGAAATGAGAAAGTTTCATGGAGACCGTACGTACACAGTTCGAAATGTTATGGGTTTCTATGGCCAAATATAATTCCAGATTCACAAGGCATGTGCTATCCGTGGCATTCAAAATGCTCTCCGCCATTAAATTAGATCTGTAATGTTAATCTACAATTCGCTATAGGACATTTTATTCTAACAATGGCCTCATTCCACTGAGCACCTGTTGGACGAACTGGAATTGCTGGATAGGCCAATATCAAAAGAACGCCAAGTTTCTATTGTGATGTTTCAATCTCCTGGATGGAAATTCTCAGGTGGTGTGTAATGGATGGACCAACATTATCACACACTGCCATGATTTCTGCTGTAATTGATACATTTGACAAGATAGTTTATTTTCCTACATATATAAAGTTGAAATTCCAAATATAATATTTTATCTTTAACTAAAAAAAAGTAAAATAAAGGCAATCAACTGATTGGGAAATGAGAAAATAAACAGTGTTAACTGATTTGAAACTATTTTATTTCGGAAAAAGAGAATTGAATGCTATATTCCAAGCGAACACATTCAATATCAAAAGTCATATGGGTATTGAAAGATAGACGAAATACAAACCTCTTTTAAATGAATAGCTACAACAAAGAAATTTTCTTTTCCTACATTTGAATTTGGTAACACTGACAATATTAATTTGCAAAATTAGTAAAGCGGAGGACAAACGAAAAAACGTAATAGAAATATGTAGTGGGAGAAAAATAACTGGATAATCAACTAAAGAATTTTCATATTAACAAACCCAAGGATTGTTTGATGGCGGACGAGGAATTGCTGAAGGCGCTCGGCTACAATCAGGAACCTTGAGGCATGAATTTTGAGAGGATACTTTCTGTTGAGGTTCGATTAGGTTACATGGTTTTTTCTGTAGACCTTCTGGGCCGGGGCTAAGCCAGAAAACTAGCGACAACAGCAGTAGGAAAAATAGGAGAGGAAGCCCATAACAATAAAGTGCCTGCAGCAACATTGGTCCATAAAACCACAGCAACAAAGCCAGGACTATCAAGAATAAAATAATATACTAATGGACCAACAGCTCGTCTTTAAGGATGCTGACCAGCAACTGTAAAATCAGAAAGTAAAGAAAAAACTGAGACTCACACAATGTCAAAACTTCATTTAAAGAGTTTCAATAAAAATTTAATGGAAACCTAAACAGTTCTGACTAATTTTAGATCATGATGATGCTTAACCTTATTCAAATCAAAATGATAAAAACCAAAATAAAATATTCTGAAAATGCATTTGGGTATATCTTTACTGACACTGTTGATGAGTTATCCTGGAGTCATTGGTGTTTGTTAGGCAAGGTTAGGTGTGGGGGGGGGTTGCTTTTTTTGGATGGGCGGTTCCCTACAAATTTAATATATCGTCATTTTTCGAAATATATTTTTCAGGGATATTCTTTTGTTTTATTTGATGGGTGACGTTCGCATAGTTTCCGTTTTGGTTTTACTGGAAAAATAAGGTGATTTTATACTTAAATACAGAGCAATTTTCTCTGGAATTTTATTATGAAGTTTCATTATTGATATGGATTGATAAGAAACATAATGACTTAAATTAAAGTTTATATTTAATAGAAGAGAAGGTCCAAATATAGGCTAGGGTCTAGATATGGGCTAGTTGAAGTATTCGGGATGGGAGGTACTGCCACTCAGTGGAAATAAAGTGAAAATGTGTCTGAGTAACAAAGAGAAATGAGTGGAACAGTTGGTCACCTAAAGTCAAGTTATTCAGAGGTAGTGTGGTGATAAGTGTCAATCAACCTATTTCATTAGCTTGAACATTTCACAGATACGTTTTGTTATTTAATTAATCAAATTCTATTGAATCAAAAGCTGATTTGTAAAATGCATGACATTTACTTACATCCTAAACTTGTTGTAGCATAGTTTATTTATTGCATAGAACCACGTGATAATGGAGGGGACCGATCTTAATGTTTCTTATCGACTGGTCTAAATACAGGCTACCAAAGAAGGTCTAAATATGGGATAGCTCATATTTAGACCTTTTTTTTTTATTTGGAGCAAAAAAATCATTTGATCTGTGATTTCTTCTTTTCAGAATGCCCAGAAATACTCCAAAACTTTATTCGAAAGGATAAAATAAAGTTTAAAAACTCTATCTACCTGGACCCAAAAATTCCACAAAGAGAGGGAACTTTAGGTATTCAGTGTTTTTTGTGGGCCCACAGTGACAGTGCAGGTGCTGAAAAGGACGTTTATATTATTTGTCACTTTGGAAATAGACAATTAACATTTATTGTTTCAGCATTTTTTCACATTTAAAAAAAAAAAAAAAATTTCGAGTATTACAGTAAATTTTTGTTGGAAGCCCATATGTAGACTACAATTTCAAAATTGTAGTAACTTTTCTGTAACTTTTAAAAAAAAATTGAAGCAATTTTTTTTTTTATTTTAACCTTTTATCATATTCATAACGTAGACTTCATTTTTGAACTGGTATAATTTAATTATCTTAATTTTGTTATTGGTAAAATTCATAAAATAAAAGTGGTATTCCATATTTAGATCTTCTCCTGTAACTGATTTAAATTAAAATGAATGATCTAACTGGTCTGAGATCTGCTTATATAAACCATTGTCGATTTTGAATATCTGAGTATGTTAGTCGTCTAATAATAAGCTCTCTCTCTCTTTTATATATTACTTCACCATAGTAATGAATAGCGTGTATAACACTCATATATATAGAAAGGCGTATAAAGGCGTAAATTATAATTAAAATTGTAATTATTAGAAAGACTATAACACTCAGAACTTGAATTAGATTGTAAAATATTAAAAACTTAGATAAATAATCGTAAGTACTGTCTATTACAATAACGAAGGAACTCTTGAACATCGATAGCATGATAGCCTCAGGCAATTTATGAATTCTCTATTATTTCTGAAGCGTGAGATCTAAGTTCGATTCCTGGAATTGGCTGGAGGCATTTCTATTTCTTTCTGTTTGCCTGTTTGTAAACTACACTACCCTACACTAATGGACCGGACAGTGCGCTTTATTGGAAACATGTGAAAGTATAACTGATTTAAGTGTGGGATGGGCACCCACGTGCTGAAATTACATTAGCCACCCTGTGGGGCATGCTTTCCACAAAGTTTTGATACAGAGCTAAGGGTTTTGATGTCCTTTGCTGCTTCAAGAACATGGCCAGTGCAGCTATAGATGTCGGACGTGGTCCCCTGGCCCTCAATCGAGGCTCTAACTCGTCCCATAAATGTTCGATGGGGTTTAGGTCGGGACTCTGAGCAGGCCATGGAAGCCGCTTTACAGCCATCTCTGTATACCACTGCTGGACAGAGGCTGAAACATGGCATGGAGCATTGTCATCCTGAAAGTAACTATCGTCATTTCCAAGCATTTGCCAGAGAGTAGGAACAACCCGATTATCCAAAATGTCTTTGTAGCCTTCGGAGTTCACGATTCCCGCAACAACATGCAATGGTCCCAGGCCATACTATGAGAATCACCCCCATAGCATGATTCCCCCACCGCCGAACTTCACAGTTGGAACGATTCACTCGGGTAAAAGACATTCGCCTGGCATTCGCCACACTCAAACACGTCCATCCGACTGGAAGAGAGTGTAAGATGATGAGGCACGTTACACTCCATAAAATTGTTTTCCACTGCTCTACAGTTCAGTTGCAACTTTGCAAATACCACTTGAGTCTGGCGGTTCTGTTGAATGGTGAGATATGTGGTGTATGGATTTTAAGGGCGTTCAATTCCTTCCGCAATGTATTGTGATTGTGATGTATTCCGCAATGTAACTCCTGATGCCTGTTGAAACTAACTGATCACGTGCGCAAATGCACTTTGACGATCTGGTCTGATTTTATGTAAATATGCAGGTGTCCGGTCCATTACTGTAGGGTAGTGTATCCCCTACGGTAGATTCAAAGTCACAGTAATTATCGAAATAATCTACAATTAATTTCTATCGATTAACAAACGATTGACGTAGTAATCAAGAGAAGGCTGTTTTAGACTGCACACTACCCTAGACATGCTCAGACTTACTTGAGTCTCTTCTACATTAGTCTTGCATAAAAGTGCAAGACCTATTTTAGATTTCAGTTTATATTTATACAGAGGGGTCCAGAACTATGCACTCACTCTTTGATAATCAATATCTCGGGAACAAAATGACATAGACATACAATTCTTGCGCCGTAGTGTAGTTCAATCGTATAGTTCATAGTGTAGTTCAATGATGAGGATTTTTGCCGGAAATTTATCTGGTCTGACGAGGCGCAGTTCAAACTCGACGGTACTGTAAACCGTCACAATTGTGTGTACTGGGCTCCTGTCAATCCACATGTTCACGTAGACAGGGAAGTGAATCTACCATGTGTTAATGTGTGGTGTGGTCTATTATCTCGTGGATTGATCAGCACTTTCTTTTTTGAAACTACTGTAGCTGGTGAGACTTATCTCCATACGCTGCAAAAATATCGGTTTTTCCTGCCATTCGAGAGATGTTTGGCGATGAGTTTTTTTACCTACAGCAAGATGGTGCTCCACCTCACTACCATCGCGATATCAGAGAAGACGTGGATGCCACTGTAACTGAACGATGGGTAGGTCATAGAGGTGCCATTGAGTACTCACCACGGTCTCCAAATCTAACATCCCTGGACCAATGGGCAAAAGCCAGCTACACTGGAAGCGCTACGAGAATCCATCAAAGCATCGTGCACAGCCATCACACCGGACACACTGACATCCGTAGTTCGTTCAGCAATTGAGCACCATCGACGCTGTACTGCCGTTGATGGGGTCACTTTGAACAACTACAATGACTCGTGCGACCATTGCCATCTGTTGAGCATCTATTGAACTACACTTTGGCGCAAGAATTGTACGTTTATGTCATTTTGTTCCCGAGATATTGATTATCAAAGAGTGAGTACATTATTCTGGACCCCTCCGTATATACAGGGTTTTTCCGAACATATTTTACAGAATATGATAGATAGAGGATACTTAAAATGTATGTCCGATACGCCGCTACAGTCGTTTTATTGTTCTGGCTGGTAGATAATCATTCATGTAAGGGCCATTACCACCTGCTTATTTGGAATGTTGTGCATTAGAGAAGATGTCCTAAATGACGTCTCTCTTGTTCTACCCAATAGTGGCATCGCCGGAGCAGTGACTGCCGCAATCGTTCAAAAATGCTAGATGTAGTACGAATGGTGCTGCAGTAATCGACAATTCGTTGACCGCAGTTCATCGACTGTATCGACAGGTATAGCGTACACGAGGCTCTTTACATGGCCCAAACAGAAGAAGTCAATCAGATTAACATTCGGTGGTCGTGGAAGCCATGGGATGGGACCTCGATTATCGATCCATCTTTCACCAAACGTTTCCATCAGGCATCGTCTTGCCACGAAAACTAATACGATTGTAGCGCCGTATCGGTGCAAGACTGGACACACATTACTTGATGAAAGCTGTTTGTTTCTTATCTGTTAAACCATATTCTTCTGTGACAAAAGTTCGGAAACACCCTGTATATACACTGTCCGGCCACTTTATTAGGTACAACCCTGCTGTGCGCACAAAAGCTGTGCCTCACATCAACTCTTCAAGCCGGTGGGGGCAGTGTCATGGTGTGAGGGATGTTTTCCTGGCACACATTGGATCCATTGATACATCTGGGGCACGTCAGGAAAGCTTAGAGCGCAACAAACATCGTAGCTGACCAAGTACAACCGTACATTTAACAGTTTATCCTCAAGAAGATGGCTACTTCCAGCAGGATAATGCACCGGTGCACAAAGCCTGCATCACTATGGGATGTGGTGAGGAACATAACGATGACTTTTCCTTGCTGCAGTGGCCCGCGTCCCCGGATCTTAGCCCGATTGAAAATTTGTGGGATGAGCTGGAACCGGCTGTTCTCTCCAGGTCTACTACTCCTTCAAATCTTCAGGAACTGCGTGACACACTCATGTCTGCGTGGTACAAAATACCTCAACAACGTTTTCAGCATATTGTAGAATTCATGCCTCGACGAATTCAGGATGTTTTAAAGGCTAAAGGAGGCCCAACACGCTATTAGGTAGGTGTACCTAATAAAGTGGCCGGACTGTATGTATATATATTAAGTAAACGAGGCTCTAGACAAAACTGCCTATGCTGAAAATGGTGTCTTATTCAAGAGAATAGAAATGGTTATCAACCATCCATCATTTCCGAAGATCCAGGGAAACCGATATACCTTCACTAAGAAAGGACAGTTGTCTAAGGGAATGAAGGGACGACCAGATGCAAATTTTCTTGCGAGATTATTTGATCTGAAACACGGAATTCACATCGAACTAAGGAATGGAAATTACAGGGACAGCAGCTCACACTCTGCTTTTAATTTTACTTTATATGGTTCAATTCTGAAACATAAAATTTCCCGTTTTTAAAAATATTAATGAGAAAACAATTCTTCAGAAATAAAAATAAAATAGTGGATTCGAACTTCAAAATATAATAAATTAAAAGAAAAATCGTGATGATGAACCACATTTAGAAGTAATCGTGGTATCACTCATTATAAAATATATATCTATATATTCACTTAGAAAAGCTTAAAATAACATAGCTATTAGTTTTCTTACATTTCCCAGAGATTGATGTTGATCGAAGACCATACAACACGTTTGGTTTCCTAACAACTGGCACGGGCTGGGAGGAATATTTGGCTGTTCACACTGTGAAACCCCACTGTACATCTGGGAAACAGGAGATGGTTGGTTTGGACGATAACATTTCTGGACTGGCGAAGGCCCAAGGACAGGATTCAGGGCTTGAGGTTTTGGCGAGGTATAAAATTCACATACAGGCCGATTGGTTGAATCCTGTAGCAAACGACAAGGTTCAATTTGAGGTGGATTATTACAAATTGGTTCCTGTTGTAGCAATGAATCGCACAAATCGAACCAAGGAATCTCTATGTCTTGTTGTTGTCTTCTGCAGTCTTCTTCATTCACCTGAATTAAGAAACAAGAGAGATATTACAATATTTATCCAATAAACTTGTTTAAAACTTGATTCATTGCTGTATTGAAATCCATATTAACAAAAACTACTCGTATAACCAAAATCGTCAGTTCTAAATCAAATTTATAGTTTGTTTTTATAGCAAGTCTGTTTAATGAAAACTCACAAATTTATTCTGTCCTCCTCTGACGAGAATGGTTTAAAGTTATCTTAATCTTAAATTAGCAAAGGATTCCTTGAAACTATAGAAGATTTGACATCACGCTGGTCCAGAATTATAGTGTTCTAACTGCACCCATTACAGTATTGAGAAAATAAACTTTGAATACATGAAGTCATATTGCTACTTTGATTATAATGTCAATTTGTTCATACCTTGTACTTTTTCTGAGTTACTTTATTACAAGTCACTCAGAAAAAGTACAAAGTGTGAACTAATTGACATTATAATCAAAGTAGCAATATGATTTCAAGTATTCAAAGTTCATTTTCTCAATACTGTAATGAATGCAGTTAGAACACTATAATTCTGGACCAGCGATCAGTGACACAAAATGAACATTTACAACGTGTCAAAACTAATGATTAGTTAATTTTCCTTGATAAATTCTTATTTTAAAAAAGTGAATTTGAAAGTGAATTTGTATAAATTTTATAATTTTTATGAATTAATACTTGTAATTAATCACTAAGGAGGCTTAACGTGCGTGTAATGAAATAAAGAAAAATGGAAATAAATAAAACGCCCTTACTTACAAAAAGTTGAGAGAATTATACATGGTAATAATCCGACAGTTTCGAAATACTGTGCATATTCTTTCATTCATATGTGCCATCCCTGATGAAGGAATGCGCACAGTATTTCGAAACTGTCGGATTATTACCATGTATAATTCTCTCTACTTTTTGTAAGTAAGTGCGTTTTATTTATTTCCATTTTTCTTTCTTTCTTTCTTGTAATCAATCACTCTTAGATTTGCTGTCTTTTGGTAAAAAAAATAATGTATGTTTTTTCAATACAAAGACAATATTCTACCAACAATGTTCTGAAATAGAAGTTGAAATGGCTAACTGATACTTATTTTTGTAAAAAATATTAATAATCTGAATTACTTCTACAATTTTTTACGTCAGGAATTAAAACCTTTTGTTCTGCTAACTTTGTTTATGAGGCATTTGCTGTGAATTATTGAATAACAAAACTAAAATGATACAAAATCAGTAGCTGCTTTCTTCGAATATAATTAAAGCAATACGAAGTCAAAGTTTGTATGTTTATATGTATGTTCTCTAAACAATTTTACACTCTTTGACGGATCTGAACCAAATTTGCGTAGTTACCGTCTACTAATGTGAGGAAAATACAGGCTACCTTGGAACCTGGACACACCATCCCCTCTCTGATTTCATCCTCTTGACACTTTTGTATATTCACTTCGTCACCACAAGGCAAGTGTTGGTGTGGCGCAGCGGTTAAACGTTGTCCTTTGGTAATATGGTTAACGCGGTTTTTTTTTTTTTTTGAAGTATACTTCTATGGGATTTTCGGATTGCAAAGTAATAATATAACATTAATTTATAATCACGTGTTTTTTTTTACCAACTGGGGAAGCTTTGAAGTGATAGGAATGTGAAGAAAGGCAGAAAGCAATGGGTAGACTTATATTCTTCGATCTCGTTTCTAGGGATCTCCAGTTACAAAATACGAATGTAACATTACTTTGTACCTATCACGTGATTTTCTTTACCAACTAATTTTTAAATAAACTATAAAGCCTGACAAGAGAATATCTTCATAAATAAATTTACAATTTACCTGGGGAAGCTTTGAAGTGATTTCACAATTTCAATTTCTTTCTCATCCACATGACATGATTTCTGCAACCCGTACGAAGAACGGGTCTTTCAGCTAGTAATAGGGCAAAGTCTGGTAATTTCGTAGTAACACATTTTTGAGTTTTCTGCGAAGTTGTTTGTGGTTTTCTGAGATGTCAAAAGAAATCCTGATGGATGGCAAGACCTCTTAGACTTATTAAAACGTGAAACTTCTCACTCTGTGCGCTCTGACGGCATTGCAGGAAGTTATTTTCTAAAAGATGGTGTGAATTTCTTATAGGCGTCATCTGGGAAGCATTGCTACCTTGTTTTGCTATCGCCAATATTTGAATAATTATAAGTATTGAACAATATTAGTTATATTTTTTATATTAGGTATATTTTTTATATTCTTCTGATTAATTTAAGCTTTCGCCTGCTATCATAATCGAATTGGTTAGCTTGAAAATCACTTTTGCCGGTCATGCATTTCGTAGCAGTTTCAAAGAATGGGTGGAGTAACTTGCAAATATTCCTGGGCTTTCTGAAACATTTTGTGCTACACATTCCTCCCATTTGCCCAGTTTTGATCTTGATGGACTCTCACTCAAATTGTGCGTCCCCAGAAGCTCTGAAATTTTGGAGGAAAATGGGTTAATTTTTTCTGACTTTCCCATCTCATTGCATACACATGCTACAACCATTTAGATGTGTCTGTGTTTGAACCCCTAAAGAAAAATTGACAATGTTCTCAGGGTGTCTGACATCCACGGGCCTAAAGATTCCCCTTCTATGCTATTGACTAAAGCCGTAGTTTAGAGGAACAAGCAGTTGGGAATGTTACGGAGATGCAAATCCACATAAACTTGCCGATTCTTCCAATACCATCAAGTTGTGGAGAAAAAGAAAGAATGCAACCTCCTCTGCTAGAGTTTTTGGAGACGTTGCTGAAGAACCAGAAGATGTCGCCGCTTCAAACAAAGGAGATATGTGCGAACCAAGATCAAGTGACACTTGGACATCAGGAAAACTTCGAGGATCAGGCCACAGAAACCCCAAAAAGTTATAACATTTGTTAAGTCTGTGATGAGAAATACGAGGATGATGTCCATGGAGAAAAATGGATGTCAATGTCTGAAATGCGAATGTTGGTTCCATGAGACATGTCAAGGATTAAAGTACTATTGTGCTCAGTTCGTGTACCTTTGATGCTCTGAAGCAGACTCTGGTTAAATCATGTAATGCTTGCATTTCAAATTTTTTTCCCTATAATTTTGTACTTCATCTAATGGTATTAGATAAGTGAAAATATTAATAAAATATTTTTGTTATTCTTTTAACAATTCATGTAATTAATACCGTAATTAAATATAATCATAATTAACAGTTTATATTAATCATTTTAGTTTCCAAAATTGCCAGGAAGGTCATTTAAAAAAAATTGCGAAATTGCCCGAGGCCTACTGAGAAATTAGCCATGGACCTGAATAGACCTAAAAAACAGTCATAGTTTTTAGAACTATGTTTAAACATTTAAATACAATTTTTAAAATACAGCATCCTGTTACACATTATCAAGATTTCCTTGATGCTTTATGAACATGTCCTGTCATAGTTAAATTTACGCCTCTTAGTAAGATAACACAAGCAGAGAACCTTAATGCTGCGAAATTAGTCGGGTTTTCTATATATAAAACAGACGATCAAAAGTTCGAAGTGAAATCAACTGCACTTTTCGATAATCATTTATGGCAGGAAAGGTAATACCTGAGTTCCTTTTGGTTGTCTGAGATACCGCTGGCATCCTTTATCTTCAACATTAATCGGCTGTAAAAACAATAAACGAATTAAACACTTCTAATTTTTTTTTCACTTTGTTAAGCTAAAAGAAAAGAAACGGTTCGATTAGTAAATGCTAATTATGACGTCCTTAACATTTTCAAACAATTTCTAAGCTCACGAAACAAAATTAATCTTACGAAGAAATCATGAAAATTAAGATCATTCTATGTGAATTCGGACAAGAAAGGTCTCTCCCCGTCTCCGATTTTTTTTTTTTTCAAATTATAATTATGAATATAAAACAATTATTGTTGTAAACTGGTCTATTTTCAGGTTGTGTGAGAATCATGGAACTTAATTTTCTAGTATCAGAAACATTTAAGAAGTTAATCATTTTCTTATTTTCACAGATACAATATCTATCAAAAATAATCAGAGACTCTACAGTGACCAAGGTACTGACTATATTGAATTATACATTTAAGAAATTGGACTTTTAAATTCCTAGCTTTGTGATAATATCCTGATCTACATATTTAACTAAGTAAATTAGGAAATCTAATAATTTTTTTCTTTTTAATCATCTACAACATATTTTATTTTTTTCTACCTCTGTTTGTGTTCCAAGTTGTACTCCGCATCTCGGTTGAATGCCAACACCTCGGTTTTCAACACATGGATCACATGGATCATATTCAAACCCGCCTGAATCCGTGTTAACTTGCGAGCAGAGCGTAGACTGCTTACATGGATCGTCAGGAATTTCAAGACACCCTTCGGAATCAGACGTGCATTCGGTAGTGGTGAAGTTACCAGATTCACACTCATGGCATTGCATCTGTTCTTCATAACTTAAATCCAGTTCTTTAATAGGTGTATTCGCATTATATTCAGCACATCGATCCTTGGTCTGATCACTATCGCCGCTTGGTGAACAAGTAACCTGTGCTGTCTTCGTTGGCTGAAAACATGATTTCTTCGCATTCTCCTTCTCGCCGGAATGACTGTGGGCGTTTTGAGGCATCTCTGTGAAGGGAATTGATGCTGGTTTCTGATTGGTTACAGGAGTTGCGCACTGAATCATCTCCGGCGTCCGTACGATGTCATGCTCTTCATAACGTTCCTCCTTAGTGTCCACCTGAACAATTGTGTCGTTACGTGAGCACTGTGAACATTGAAAACCGAAGGTGGTTTCAACTTCAGTTGATGTCACTGATACGAAAGAAGGATCATGATCTGTCTGGGCAAAACGCGTATTCTGAGAATAACGCCTAGAAGTGACTGCTGAATTCTCACCTGCTCTTTGCTGCCCTTGATATGTTGGTGTAAAAGTACGATTACCATCTGACCTCCTCCCTTCATTTTCCTGCACCATGGATGTCCTTTTCATGTTCGACTGCTGACTTCGTTTTCGTTTTAAATTGCCGCTTTTTTATCTGCAGCTATAACAGTCATCGTTCAGATGTCCTCATCTTCTTCTCCAGAAGATGAAGAGTCAGTGGTTTCAGCTTCCGAAAACTGACTGCAAACACTTTCTGCACTTGTGCTATTCAGTTTTCGGCGTTTTCGAGGCTTTTGTTCTGCCAAATCACTCTGGCTGCTCAGGACTGAAACATTATCTGATTCAACATTGGCGATTATTCTCATTTTGAAATTATCTTCTTAGTAAAAGCCTAAAATAAAACACATTAAGAAATATATACTGGAGTGAATAAAGAAAGGAAATATAAATAAAGAAAACCTGCAAATATTGAAGAAAATATCATTGCATTTAGCAAAGAACGCTATTTCTATAAACTTCGTGTTGCTACTTCGAGAAAAATAAAACAAAACTTCAAGTTAGCATGAAGTAAAATTCCTAATCTTAACCTAAGCTAGCAAAGAGAAGCCAAATAAATTCGAGTATATACCTTTGAATCTTAATTTTCTAAACCTGCAAAATTATTTATTGACGTATTCAAATTTCGATAAATGATAATAGTTAATTGATTCAAATCTTTTAAAGCAAAATTACTATTATTTATTTTTCTGTTTAAATTGACTATTGTGTTATCAAAAATAACGAAATGATAATAAAAACATGAAAGCTCTTCGAACTACAACTTTTTTTAAGAGTTTATAATGTTGTATTTAATATTGTATTGTATATTTTTTAATAATGTTAAAAATCAATGAATAAACTAATGTAAATGCTAAAACGCTTTTGAAACCGAAACTTGCACTATAAAATTAGGTTTATATTTTGAAATGACTGTTAGGCCCAACACAGAATAAACAATCGTCAGCTCTAGCCTTTTCATTGCCTTTTGCCTTCTGCGAGGTCATAGCCAGGTTGGCTTATGGCTTCACCTTAGGACTGTCTCTCCGATTCATTTTTATCGAGGGGGCTGGCTAGAGCTGAAGATCCAGTAGAATGGTGAAACAGCTGTACTCTAGTCCCCCTCATAAAAATGAATCTGAAAGGCATTTTTGATTGTTTATTCTGTGTTGGGCCTAACAGTCATTTCAAAATAGATTTGACAGCACGTTAAACCCATTTTTTGTAAAATTATGTTTATACTTTCTAATTATTGTGACGGACGGACAGACAGCTTTCTTTTAAAATATATTGGGAATATTTTTTTTATATATTTATAACATGATAACTAAACTTTCCTTCGACTACATCACTATAAAATTGAATTTTATGTTTCACTATCTTCATACGATAATATAATGGAAGAACAGCTTCCATCTGTCGCATTGTTGTCTAAAAATAGCTTGATTGTGATATATTTGGCTGATATAAATCTAGCTAAACTTTTAATACATTTAAAAAAAGAAATCATTATTTTAATTGATTTAGTAACTCTTTAGTTGTGCATTTAGTTTATTGTTAATATCAAATTATTCCACACATCCACACACATACAAATAACGTAAATTGAATCTGACAAGACCTTCGAAAAATCACGGATCTGCAGAAAAAGTAGATCATAATAATTACATATAATACTAACCTTTGATGAGGAATTTATCCTATTCCGAGATTAATATAGTCTTCTCCTCCTTCAGATCAATGTCACTCGGATGGAAAATCATCATCGAAGGTTTTTATTTATTTATTTATTTATTTATTTATTTTATATTTCAATTTAATTTACTTCCACTAATATTTTGCATGATATACGTATACATAAGGTTTTGACATCCCAGAAGTCTTAAGGTAAATACCGTCGAGAAGACAAGATGGCATCATACATTAGGCAAATAACTAAGGGCATGTGTGATAAAGCAATACAGAAAAATATGTACAGGGTAAATCTAAAATAGGGGGACAAACTGCGGGGATTGGTTCCCCATACCAAAGGAAGTAAAAAAGGTCAGATAAACATATGACCGGAAGTGCATGGCTCCTCAATCCCTCAATCAAGTGCTTTATCAATGGGCTACCAGGCCCATCAATTAAATGCAAATAATCCCCGATATTTTATTATTGAAGATGTGCGAGTTCTTTAATCTCATTATCAGTTATTTATGATTAGTTGCATTCAAAAACAATCATTTCCAAATTAGTTATTCATGAACCTGTGTGTGTTTTATAGTAGGCCTATTACATCTTGTTAGGGTGTAAACTGAAATTTAATTTATCTTGTTTATTATTATCATTTCTCACTATCTTGTTAGGGTGTAAACTGAAATTTAATTTATCTTGTTTATTATTATCATTTCTCACTATCAAAAATATTCTTGGTATAGTTAAAAATTAGTTTCATCCATTAAATACATTTTCATTCAATCATTTTACTTATTTTGTCCTCGGTAGTTTTCAGGTTCGATTTGAAATAAGCCTATTACATTAACGCGAAGTAAGTGTTCAAAAATTGACTTACCTCATTTCCATGTCTTTATTTTATGTTGAATTTTGTTTGGATAAGTTGTTGTTTACACGGGATAATTTAGTTTGCTTGTTTTTTTTTACATTTTTAAAAAATTTTGAAAGCTCTCCTCCGCTGATGGAATCAGATTAAAATTGTGAACGAAAATATAAGAATCATCCTCGCGTTAGCAAGGTTTTACAGCTTCTGCATTATTGGAAAGATCACGCGAGGTGCATTATTATAATGGGACCTTTTTTTCAAGGAATTGTTATGCAATTCAAAACAGACATCGAGTGAAGATGGTGTTTTTAAGAACTTTTTAAAATTCAACGAAAAGGGAAAAAAATAAAGATAAATAGAAAATTGAGAAGTAAATTACGTCAGTCAATTTATCACTGTGTTGAATTTGCATGTATTACACCATACACTTACAAAAGACGATTAAGACTTGAAATTCAAATTCTTTTCATTTTAGAAAGTTTATGACGTTAATCAATGAGCTTCCTTGTTTCAACTCGATCCATTATTCTTTAACTCGAAGCTTGAATCCTGATTCAGTTTCAGTGAAGACAGTTTTTTTTTCTCTGTAGAGCGTGTTCCAAATTTCCCTAATCGGCATTCGGAGAGAATGCTTCTGTTCAACGTGGAAACGAACTAAACGGAAATATGGAATAAGAAACTTTAAAAGGCCCCTTTTTCTTTTCTGTTTTGACTGTTTAATTTGTGGTGAAGCAATGCTTGATTATATCTACAGTTTTTCGTATAACTATAAATACAGTCGTGGTGGGTCTCCTCCATATTGTTGTGGCTATAAATGATGACATAATTATATTTGACAATCAAGGAATAACGAATCAACAATCACCAAATAGAAAAATAATTAGAAATTAAATGAGCATCAATGAGTAACTGACAGGCGGTTTTTATTTGTATTTTTTATTTTTTTTATTTTGGTTGGACGAAGTAAAAGATGAACAAAAATAAGGGAAAAGGGTGACGATGTGCAGGTTGTGTAGGATTGTCTGATTGCCTGAATAAACGTATTTGCCTGTAGACTATAAAAACTTTTTGTGCGATGTACGAGGGATAGTCAATAAGTCCGTGCAAAAAGTATATAAATTAATGTGTAAAAATCAAAAAAATTTTAGCCTACCAGAAGCGCCAAAAGTCTAAGTACTAGGATAAAGCACGCGCGATTCTTCGCGCACGCGGCTTTAAAAGCAATTAAGCACGGCCGTTCCGTTGTGACACGAAAACCACATAGAAGTTGATCCGCATTGGAGACAGGAATCCATTCTATTATAAGACCTCTACAACGTCAATTTATTCTGCCTAAAAATAAAATGGATCTTTCCTGTTATCTGCCAGGCATTATGCATCTCAATCGAAACATCCTGAACGTAATCCCACTTCAATTAACCTAGCCCATTGTTAATTAGAAAGAACATGTTTATTTTTTTGTTTTTTAATACACTGCGAAAACTTAAGTCAGTACGCAGTGGCGGGAGATAACAGGAAAGTGATGGGCAGATAATAGGAGAGGTCTAATAAAAAAAATGACAAATGCATTTCCTTGATTACTGACAAAGTAATTTTCTATTGACCGAATCAAAATCGTTCCTCATGAAAAATCCTCTATCCTCGAGGAACGATTTAACCCTGCCTCTACGTGAAAAGGATGAGCGGCGTGAATTCTCTAGAGATGAAAACCACATAGGAAAAAAAAAAACCTTCATCCTCATGTGGTTTTCATCTCAAGGAAAGGGAATTCCCATCCTTTTGTCTTATTAAGTCATTAGTCTTTAGAAATAAACTTTCCAAGAAATTAAAGCCAAATTACATCAAATTTAGTGATTTTTATAATTTTTATAAAATTTTATCAGTAATTTTTTTTTATTCTCAACCGAAGACTGGTTACTAGAAGATATCTTGTGCAGTTACCCTCAGCAGGTAATATGAACTCATTCCACAGACAACAAACCAATGACCTTCCCTTCCGTAGAAGGGATTGGAACTCATTTAATCTTCCAAATCCATTGGCCAGATTTTGTGCTGTTACCTATAAGAATGGACTTTAATGTGTATTTCACAAGAAGAAGTTAGGAGTTGTCCCATGCGAAATCGATCGTGATTTGTTTTTAATTTTTAATTTTGTATTTAGAATGTGTATTATTCATTAAAATATTTAATACATGCGTTAAAGGTTTTATTAAGAATTACTTTATTTTTGATAATACAAGGTGTTCATAATTAAAGTTCACATTTCGAAAGTCTATAAGTGGTGAGCCAATCTGCGGCACGACTTCATATTTTACGTGAGGACGACCGTGGCGATGGAATTTTGTTTGGGGCAAAGAAAAAAATCACTTCCGAAGGTGGTCACTAGGGGCGATATATGGCGCTGCAATACTGTAGTGGATCGTGAGTGGATGCACATGATTCACCGCAGACCGGATTTAAGCATAGGCAACCTGGGCTGTAGCCTATGGGCCCGCATCACAAAGGGGGCCCGCATCACAAAGGTGTCGAGGTGAAAAATGATTCTTTGGCAATTTTTAAAATTAGGTTTTTTGTTTTAGTAAATAAATAGTTTAAAAGTTTGGTGATCATAATCATCATTTATCATTTGCATTAACTTAATGTGGTGTTGGGGTGTTTGACCAGCCTGACAAGAATATCTCCCACTATCTGCCAGCTGGCAGTTTCGCGAAGGCGACAGAAAACACGGAAGCAATGAAGACAATTCTAGAAGGCGTTGCTGTCGCATATAGTCATCTTCTTCATAGTGGTTCAAGCTAGCGTTCAAGATAGTTTAGACGTAAATAATAACCAAATAGTTGAAAGTTAGTGTTCAAATAAATTAGTGTGTATAGTTTTAGTTTTAATGTTAAATTTAGTAGTTTGTTCAATCGGCAGTGAGTGTAGAAATAGTTATTAACTGCTCCTGAGTCCTGGTCCTAAAGTATTTTATTCACATGAAACTCTATAAGAACATAACAGTAAAACCATTAATAATATAGTATATAATATTCAGACTAAGACGTTTTCAATACAACAAAGTAAAGTTGTAATATGACGTTTTATTTATATTTTTCGATTTTTCCGTTTAATCTAGTGTTATGGACCGCCACAAAATACAAACTAATCGACATAAAAAGAAAGAGGAATTCCTGTTGAAAGCATCCCTTTGAAAGCTTTGTAACATTCATGCCTAATCAGGGCCACAAAGCTGAAGATATGTTCAAAGCTTGAGCAAGTTTTTGAAGGAGAATGAAATAGACAATAAGAACTTATGATAACGCTTCTTCAATGATCGGAAAGTCAAATGGCCTTCAAGCGTTGGTACTCGCAGAAAATAAATTAGCAGTAAGGGGCCCTAGCCCTGGCCATTCACTCAATCTTGTAGTGCAGGTTGCTGCCGTAAGGCGCTGTAAGTGCTGTGATTTTTTTTGCCTTTTTGGAAGAACTTGTTGTATATTTTATGGGCTCAACAGATTTAAAGTTTTAACCGATTGCTTGAAAAAAGCCGACGTTGATAAACCCATTATCGTAGAAAAACATACAACAACGACATGTTGGTCATGCAGAGCAGATGCTACCAAAGCCCTTTTGCTATAGAGAAATAAATAATGCACTTTTTGAAATTTCACAGGACAAAGAAGATTCAGGAAAATCACTCGTTACTGCTCTTAGTTTGCATAATAAAATGTCAAAGTTGGAAACGGGTCTATCCACAGTATTTTGCAAAGAACACAATAATGTTCAGGCCCTGAGGATTTTTTTTTATAATTCCATAGTATGTTATTTTTTTTTCTGACGAAGGAATGTTTTATTAAATTACTGCTGTACTATTATAATATCTTCAGCAATTGAGTTTTTTTTTTTTAAGAATGTAATGGTTGCGGTCATTTCTATAAAATATGACAGTTTTATTCAAATCTAAATTACAAAGCTAAATTTGCAATAACGTTTAGATGTTTTTTGTTTTATTTTTTTCTATTGAAATATACAATTAAAATTAAAAATTTATTTCAAATTAAATTATCGAATTTTGTAGAAATATATTATTTTTACCCAGTACGTTCTGAATATTTTAGGTTGGCAAACTAATTAACTGCTTGATAATCACAGTTGTAAATATATATAAATATATATACTGTATATTTATTAGATTTCAGCTGTTTTTTGTTTCCTTGTCTGCTTTTCGCCATCCGTTTTTGGAAATGAAAATTTGCAATGGAATTGCCCTCACACATGACATTGTAATGACGCAAATCGTCTGCCAATCAAACGTGTGGATGCCTCACCCATAAATGCATCGTGTCTCACAAAGTTAATCAACTCAAAAAAAATATCAGAGGGTGTAACATGGAACGCGAGAAGGAGCATCTAAGACATTGTTTGCTACACAAGTTCGATAAAAAGAGAACGGCAGCCGTAGCATGTCGCAATGTTGCTGTGACATATTAAATTATTGAAGTTAAATAATTTAATTACTTTGAGTTGTAGTTGTATTTAAAGAAAATTGCTTGAAACAATTTTTGTTTTTGTTTTTGAAATGTGAATGGTCCGGAGAAATTTAAATATGTAAATTGATGACGTAATGAAATGGAAGTTTTTGTGACGTTAGATGGAGTCCGGTAGTTGAGTTAGGATGAGTCCATCAATCGAGTGAGGATGGGTCAATCAGTTCAGTTGGAATAAGTCCACCAGTGGAGTTGGAATGAATCCTTCAAGTTAGTTGGAAGGAGTTATTACTGTGCCGGAATGAAAAGTTAATGCTGAGCCCAGAACATTTTAATTGGGAACAAATGTTTTTCCACGGAAGTAAATGGTTAGTCCAAGTTGAATTAAACTATGGAGTGAAGAATGAAGGCCAGAAGAAACTAAGAAGGAAAATGAACGAGTCCGTTCGGAGGGAAAGCCGGCAGGACGTAAGTCTTAAGAGAACAAGACGAAGTTAATTTCCGATAAGCGAAAATTGTGTATCAACGTTAATTAAAAGGAGAAATTCCTGAATGAGAAAAGTTCTATTGAAGAAAACTTGAAATAGTGGAGCGTTTAAGACGTGGGTTAATAAAGCGTTGAAGAAATTATAAAAGCCGTTTCGCAAAATAGAAAGTTTTAGAAGATTAAGAAGCCGGAAATAATTGGAAGCTATAGAGAAACTATTTTAGTCCAATACGAGAAGTATTCAAGTGAAGTGAATTATTCTATTTATTCTATTATTACTAGAACTGTTATTTCAACTAGAGAAGCTACCCTGAACCTTCATGAAGGAGTGGAATGCTCCGAGCTGTGAACTGAAAATTAAGAATTATCATTCTCTAAGTAAGGGAATTTGTGGGCCCGGTAGCCGAGTGGGTAAGGGCGCTTGGCTGCGGGTTGGAGGTGGCGGGTTCGATTCCCGGCCTCGGCGGAGGACGGGAATTTTTCCACGCTTCTTTCTCCTCCAAACGGGCCCTAGGGTCTACCCAGCCCTCTATAGAATGGGTACCGGGTTTCTTTCCCGGGAGTTAAAGGCGGGCGAGCGACGGGCCGACCCCCCGTCCTCAACTTTGTCCCATAGGTTCTGAACACTGGAGCCTACCCTCCAGTTGCATTGCGCGGTCCTCTGGACCTGATCGCAACTTTAACTTTAAGTAAGGGAATTTATGGACCGCATTATTTATTATTTGAAGGTAATAAATACCGTTAAATATTCGAACAGAATCGTAAATAAACTATAAGTAATTATCTGTAGAAGTTATAACCAGAAATTTGAAATAAGACGATTTCCAATTGTGTTACGAAGATTTAGACATCAATGGGATACGAAGTCAAGCCATCATATGACGAGGAAGGAACTCGCCATATTCGAATTGTGGAAGATGGACACTAGTGTGCTTCGATATTGTGCTTGTGAAATCTACGCAGTAAAGTGGATTTAATTCAGTGATAGTGAAACATAAAGACGAAGACTTCAAGCGTCTACTAACCTGTAAGTAAAGAACTATTATTCATTATTATTTTGAATGGGCCATAACGATAATTTATGAAGACAGAAGCGAAGACTGAATCGTGTGAAGCAAACGTCAACTTAACGTGCGTGATAACTATTGATAATTCACATAAGGTGATAAAAGCTAATGATGTGTAACAGCTATTGTTAATTCACATAAGGTGATAAAACTTAAAAGTTAGATCGTAATAACTATTATTAATTGCAGTGTAAAAGTGATACACAAGAATCTTTCATTCATGCAAGTGATTAAGATATAATCATTAATTACATAGTGATTAAAAGTGAAAAGTAATATTAGTGAAATATTTACTAGTGTGATTAAATTATTATGTGCTATAGTGAAATATTATAGAGAGTGAATAATTAGATAACTGAAAGAAGAATTGAAGTGAATCTAAGTACAGTGTATAATATAGTGCAACAGTGAAGTGTGTGATTCTGACTAGAAGACGATTACTGTAATATTGTAATATTAGACTTTTGAGATATTAAGGAGTTGATAATAATCTCCGTTGTAAATATTAGTTCAAAATTTTATTGAAAAAAAAAATATCCCAAATTAAATGGATATATTTTATAGCCTGTTTCGTATGTAGTCCCTTGCACATCTCTCTGTTCATCAGTAGGGTTTCTGCTAAATCATTATTAATTTTTTAATTACCCAGGAAATGTTTGTCAAGTTTATGGCGAGGATGCAATAGACGAAAGCACATGTCGTCGATGGTTTCGTAAATTTAGGGAAGGAGACCGAAGCTGCCAAGTTCAGGCTAGGAGTGGACGGCCATAACACGTTGGAGAGGACGATATGGACCAAGCCATAAGGAACAGTCCGAATCCAACCGTGCAAGAATTAGCGGAGACCTTCAATGTACACCGGACAATGGTCGAGAGACGGCTGGGTAAGTTCGGTTTTACGAGAAAGTTGGATCGTTGGGTTCCACATAACCTGACAGCTAAGCATCAGGATGACCGAATCGCCACCTGTGTTTCCTTGCTTTCCCGGTACAAAAATGACCCATTCTTGACACGAATTGTGACAGGAGATGAGAAGTGGGTTATGTACCGAAATGACCCATTCTTGACACGAATTGTGACAGGAGATGAGAAGTGGGTTATGTACCGTAACGTAAAGCCTCGTAGGACTGTGTGTCGCCCTTTTGATCCGCCTGCATCGACTTCGAAAGCTGAACTTCATCCCAAGAAGGTGTTATTGAGTGTGTGTGGTGGGATGTGCAGGGAATAATTCACTGGGAGGTCCTGCCACTAAACCAAACCATCAATGCTGCCTTCTACTGTCTACAGTTAGACAGGCTGCATTCAAATTTGGTAGCAAAGCGGCCAGGTCTCATCAATCGTCGCGGTATTATCCTTCATCACGATAACGCCAGGCCACATGCTGCTGTCATCACTCGCCAAAAGTTACTTGGCTTTGGTTGGGAGGTTTTACCCCACCCTCCCTATCCTCCTGACTTGGCACCAACTGACTATCACCTATTTCGTGCGTTGAATAATCCGTTCAGTCAGAAAAGCTTTGGTGATCTTGATGCTGTGAAAACTGCCATCCAAGACTTTTTTTACTCGAAACCGCCTAAATTTTACCGCCGTGGGATTCATCTCCTACCAGAAAGATGGCAAGAGGTCCTAGATAGCAATGGGGATTATGCACAATAATAGGTACTGTTCATTTTGCGTTTATTTGCTCTTCTTTATGGGTAATAAAAACGGGTAGAACTTTTGCACTCACTCAATATTTGCTTATCAGTAGCAGCGAAATGTCTTCAAAATACTTGCAGCTAACATTGAAAAAAAAAGATCAATTGCAGATCATGTAAAATAAATTTTGAGGCAATATATCAACTTATATAATTGGCTAAGTTCATCTGTCTGTCCGTAACTCGATATAATTTAGCTATTAAGATAGATCCAATGTTCTCAATAGTACCATGGAATCAAGGATACTCAAATTGGATGAAATATTAGTTCACTTTGTCATTCCATGTTGTTTCCATGAAATTTTATCCTCGGAAACTGACCTAGACAACTGAAAACATACGTTCAAAACCAAATAATTTTGTTACCACTGCACCGATTTTAATGAAATTTAGCATACTTACTCAGTTTTTTACGCTGATTTTGAAACTCAAAACCTTTTTTGCCGTAGAAGCTTCGTTCACAAGTTAGCGCATTATTTAAATAAAGGTGAGTTTTAAATGCCTTTCGGCGTTATGAGTCAAAAATAATAATTATTCTTTATATAAATTAAACTTTAAATATGGTTGGTATTTCGTTTTTCTTTTTGGGTGGAAAATGATCCTTAGATTAAACTCTCAGAACCTATATTACAGGTGTACAGGTAAGAAGTACATCTAAATAGGTCTAATAAACATTAAAAAAAAAAAAATTCAAATCAAATCATCAATCGAATCACATATATACATATATATATATATCAGTGGCGTATATAGAATAGATTTTCGGGGGGGGGCCAAGATTAATATAATTAAGTATACATTCCCACAGCAACTTATCTGTTCAACCAAAAAAAACAAAAAAAAAAACGTTGGACATATCTTCATTATTTCGGGAGTGGCCCGGGCCCCCTCGCCCCCCCCCCTTATATACGCCCCTGATATATATATTCATATAAATTGGCTAAGTTCGTCTGTCTGTCTGTAGTTCGATATAATTAAGCTATTAAGATAGATCCAACGGTTCTAAATGGTACCATTGAATCAAGGGTACTCAAATTGGATGAAAATATGAGTTCATTATGTCATTCCATGTTGTTTCCATTAAATTTTAGTCTTGGGAACTGACCTCGACAACTGAAATTCTAACATACGTTCAAAACCAAATAATTTTGTTACCACTGCATCCATTTTAATGAAATTTGGCATACTTACTCAGTTGTATATGTTGGTTTCGAAACTCAAAACCATTTTTGCCGAAGAAGCTTCGTTCACAAGTTAGCACAGTATTTAGATTACATTTACTTTATATTTGATAGTCGATAATAAAATGATTTTTCAGATTTTTTTATGCCTGTCGTCCAACAGGCTTTGCTGCTAGTATATATATATTTATACATATAATTGGCTAAGTTCGTCTGTCTGTAACTCGATATAATTAAGCTATTAATATAGATCTAAGGGTTTTCAGTGGTACCGTTCAATCAAGGGTACTCAAATTGGATGAAAATATTAGTTCATTTTGTCATTCCATATTGTTTCCATGAAATTTTATTCTTGGGAACTGACCTCGACAACTGAAATTCTAACAAAATATACGTTCAAAACCAAATAATTTTGTTACCACTGCATCCATGTTAATGAAATTTGGCATACTTACTCAGTTGTTTACGCTGATTTCGAAACTCAAAACCATTTTTGCCGTAGAAGCTTCGTTCACAAGTTAGCACAGTATTTAGATTACATTTATATATATTTGATAGTTGATAATAAAATTATTTTTCAGATTTCTTTATGCCTGTCGTCCGACAGGCTTTGCTACTAGTTAGGTTGACCAGATTTTTACATTGGCAAAGCGGGACACCATTGACCGAGGAGGGGGGGGGGGAGAAAGACCGGAAAGAAAAAAAAAACGGAATCTCCAGTTCAACAACCAAAAAAAAAAAGAATTCAATAACCAAAAAAAAAATCGGGACATTTTTAAAATGCCGCGGGATGCGGGACAAATTGTTAAAAATCGGGACGTCTGGTCACCCTATGCTAGTATAATTATATTTGTTGAAATAGTAGTGGACGATATTAAGTTATCAGCGTTTCAGTAATATAGAATGTCTTGGAAGTTCATGGGAAAAAATTAATATATTCTTGAGGAATAGAATGCATCAATGTCAGAAATTTGTACAACAACACACCTACAATCATGAAACAGCATTTTTGCATACTTTTAAATAGTAGTTGCAGTTGTTTGTTTTTTTGTCCCCAAGCCTGATCCTATTCCAATTAGAAACGAAATCCATTAGATTATCTGAAATATAATAAAATAAAGATCCACACAAACATTTTAAATAAATTACTGTTACAATACTGGAAATGACTGCAAGGCCCAACACAAGAATAAACAAAAACAATTGCCTAATAAAAAAGCTTTTTAATGTAATTTCACTTATTTTTATCGTTCATCCCATTCTCATCTTTTTATGTCTCATCTTTTAACCAAGGATAGTGCTATATGGTAGGAAACTTTTTATTAAATTTTTAGCACGTTAAATTTTATTTAATCAATATGAAAAACAATGGCCTTTTCCGATTCATTTTTATGAGGAGGACTAGGGAACAGCTGTTTCACCATTCTACAGGATCATCAGCCCTAACCTGCCTCCTCGATAAAAATGAATCAGATAGGCACACCTAAGGTAAAGTCATCAGCCAACCTCGCTATGACCTCCCCAAAGGCAAAAGGCAATAAAATTAATTCCAGAAAAGTCGAGAGGCAATATCGGTAAAGTTCCCTACAACTAGTAGGCGAACAACAATAAATAACAAAAGGACAAAGGACAAGGCCGCAACAAAGCTAAAATAACGTGCTGACAAATCTACTGGAAATGATACCGATTGCCATGATCATCCTCAACAAAATAGGGGCCCAAGATGCCGTTGCAAACACCCCACACCATTATCTTACATGCTGATTAAGGAGGGATTTCTCCAGAATGATGATGTCTGGCCGTTCAAATCCCACAAAGCGGGTTGTCTGTCGATTGGTGAATCCATTCAAATGAATATGGCTTTCATCAGAAAATCAGACATTTGACAGTAATGTGTCATCATCATACGGCATTGCTATGCTTGTCGGTGTTATCCGGTCTGTATCTTTTAGGCAAAACCACCAATTTCCTTGAACATTTGTCTTGTACATGCTTGAATAAAATTCAGTTTTAAGGATGTTCACTAGAGACTCTTTTAGGCGACAGTAACACCTGCTTAAGGAGTATTCCACGATTCACATTTATTGTCAGTGTAACTAGACATCCAGTACAGCCTTTGTGCTGTGTCAGAACCCTGTCTGTCGAACAAAATTTTTTAATGAAGGCTAACATAACCATGTTTTTGTGGGTGGCGATTTTTGAAACTGTTCCCAAAATGCATTTCCAACGTATAGCAAACTTGGTCCATTTGTGTGTCCTTCTCCGCATGAGCGAAAATAATGCTCCACAATCAAATAATTTCCGCCATTTTTCACACCATTTAAACATTTACCAAACTTCAACCAACTTAAGCATGCTGCTACGTTTCCATTACGACGTTCGATTAGGTGATCACATAGTGCGCGTGAGAAAGAAAGGGTTGTGACGTTCGGTATAGTTTCTTTTGGCACATACTGTACTATCGTTTCATGATTGTATGATAAATATAATTTCCTTTCCAGTGATATCTGAAAAATTTAGTTTTAAAATTATACAGTTTGATATTAAGCACTTGTAAATACCTTTAAAAAGAGCAAGTATCAAAATTACTAATGAGCAATTTCAATGTTGTCAGACCCCAAAAGCAATAATATATCAACACTACTAATAATAATCCAATAAACACTATTTTATACATTGGTTATTTTAAAATGTTAAGATTCCTGTAATAAAATATTTTATTAAAAGTTTTAGATAGTAAAAACTGCTAAGCATAAAATTTAAGTTACATTACAAACAATAAATAAATAATAAACATATTGAGCAAAAGATTTGATTTTATAACAAAATAGAAAAAAAATTGCTTGCAACATCCAGTGTTCCTAGGCGGTCTCCCATCCCAGTACTAACTGGGCCTGACAATCCTTAACTACGGTTAAGAGAGAAACAGTGCATTCAGGCTGGTTTAGTCATTGATATTAGTATAGTGAATAGAGTTGTCTTTTAAACAGTCAATCTTCACTGCCATATCGTCCAACTCAGTTGAAAATTAAAAATAAGAAGTCGTAAAGTGAGTATAATGAAATAAAGAGAAAAATGAAAATGAAACGTACGTACTTGTATAATACATGAATAAACAGGATTAAAAGGGTGGTAGTAAACCGACAGTTTCGGAATACTTTGGAATAATATTCCACCTTTAGGGATGGCACAAACATGAAAGACAAGACAAAATATTTAGGACAATGCAATGTGGGGATACATAGTGAGAGAGTCAAATGTCCTAAATGTTTTGTGTTGTCCTACATGTTTGTGCCGTCCCTGAAGATGGAAAAATATGCAAAGTTTCCTGAAACTATCAGTTTTTTTCCCCTAATTTTTGAGAATTACAGAAGAAACATTCAGTCAAAAAAGTTGTATTGTTGCATATTTTTGAAGTTTGGACTGCAATAGGCAACATTGCACCTGATGTCAAGAGCTTCTGATTGGTTCACTCAAAGCCACTTCCTAATAGCAAAGCACCAATCAGATGCACTGAAACTCATTTCAGAAGTAGGATTGTAGAAGAACAAATAATTTATTATTGTTGGCAAATATAACATTATTTATTCTTCTTCAATTCTATTTCTGAAAGGAATTTAAGTATATCAGATCATTATTAAAAAAAGAATTACCGTAATTTTTTGATTAAATGATAAATTTCCTTTTGTATTTTGAGTAAACCTCAATTTTCCTTCCCAGTGATATCAATCTTTGAAATTTAGTTTTCAAATTATACAGTTTGATATTAGGAAGTCGTAAATACGTATAGGTAGCTGTTGCAACATAGCCTAGTAGTTTAGGCGCCGGCCTGCCATGAATATGGAAAGCTGGGTTCAAATCCTGGCAGCAGCATGAGATGTTTCAAAATTTCTTTTCCTGTGTTGGCAACCCTACAGCACCACTGAAACATGGACCTTCGGAATTGAAGATTGCACTTCGGTATACAGTGAATGATGATGATAAATTATGTATTCAAAAAATAAAGAGAGAGCAAGTATCAAAGTTACTAATGTCTGTAAAATGTAGTTGCCAGACCCTAATAGTAATAACATATTACTACTTCTACTACAAATAATAATAATACAATGGACCCCCGATATAACGCGCATGTCGGGCGGGAAACAACACCCGCGTTATAAGAGGAACCGCGTTATATCGAGCAGCGCGGTGGCGACACAGTAAATTAACTCAGAACGATTTGAGGTATATACTGAAACATCCCATCAACTATATACATATTATGTATTTTAATAAAAAATAAAAATTACAGTATTTATTAAGGGTTTTATTAAAATTCACATAATATAGTTATACATCTTAATAATTACATATATTTATTATTTTATTTATGTACATAAGGTACGCTTGAAAATATGTAAAAACAAACACTATCTATAACTTGACTAAAATCTATGTATTCGACATTATTTCAATTACAAAACATCACTTAAAAAAGTGAGTAATTTTTGTTTGTTTGCTTTTTGATAACTTCTGTATCATTTCCCTTTTCAAAGATTCTAATTGCAACAATCTGTTAATATTTTCTTGTGATTCACCCGCGCTATAACCGAGTGGGCGGTATAGCGAGCAGCGCTATAACGAGGGCCCAATGTAATCCAATAAATATTACTTTATACATTGATTTTATTAAGCTGTTCCTGCAATAAACCTTATTTTATTGAAAATTTTAAGATAGTAAAAACAACTAATAAAGTTACTGAAATTAGATTAGAAAATAATAAATAAGTAATAAACATATTGAGCAAATGCCTGATTTTATAACAAAAAAGAAATAAAAAACAAAACAATAGTGGCTAGAGTCCATTTTTATATTATTTTTAAAGTTAAAAATTTTAGAGTTTCTCCTTCCAAATTTTGGTCATGCAAAACATGCATAAATGCTCCCACACCATGTGTTAGAAAATTTTCCAACCTAGCTTTATTTTGTCCCACTCTACAACTTTATTCTGGATTAAATATGATTTTGGCTAAAGTAGGTGCTTTTTTTTCTCAACTCTTTTACTCTACATTAAATCTTAAGCTCTATACTATTCAAGTCATTCCATGTCAATGCAACCAAAATTTTTGAGATTGTTAACCCACATTCTTTGATATGAACAAAAATTTACAGATGCAATGTATGCAAAACTAAATGGAAATCTGAAAAATTTCAGCCCTCTATCTCTTTTAGGTCTAGCGATATGGGTGATTGAATTTATCACAAAGTTGGCTTTTCCTGCTATAACCACAACATTTTTTTACATGATGCCCATAACTTCCCTATTTATGAAGATACCTTCACATTTTTTTTTTTTGCACAATCTTTTTACGTAAACAAAGGCATTAGATGCTGCAAATGAACTAATATCAAAATGAAATGTCTATAAAAATTATATAAGTTTTTCTTTATAAATATCTGACTTTGTGTAGAAAAATGCTTTTAGAATAAAAGGTGACAATTTTAAGAAGCCCAGAAAAATATATATTGGAGTTCATTAGTGTCCTCCATCACACACAAAAATTCAAGAAAATACTTTGTCCCAATTTTGATAAAAAAAAAAAAAAAATCATTACTAATTACTCAGTCCACCACTATGAGAGTGGGCTGAAAAGTTTTCGACCTCAACATGAAGATGGCAGCACTCGTCAACAAAAGTGGGGGAGTGTGTTTGCGCATGTGTTGAAAGGTACTCACCAAAACTGCAGCCATTTTGGATGTGCAGTTGTTGTTCGACAATCGCTTGAGTGAGTTGATGTGAGTGTTTTTGTAAAAATGGAAAAATCAATTTTTACAGATTTATCACACTCTGCTCATAGTCTGTCTTCACTGATGCCAATGTACCATCCGAATCATACAGACTTGCTATACTGGATCCATTTATCAGAGAGGTTACCAATGTGGCTGCTTCACTGTTTTCTTATATTAATGAAAAGCTTTCCCCATTGTTAATTCGTTTGGCTCCTACAAATGTTAATGTTTCAAAGTTAAGTAAACTTCTTATTCCACAATTGTTTTGCTGTCTGATATCTTCCATGTAATTTTTCTTTTGCTATGAGTAAATACTCTTTGGTGAGAACACACATTTAATATCATCAGTATTGCTTTTATAGAAATCAAACATTTTTTGAGTTGAAGTTATTTGTTCAGATAATACTCATTGAAGACTTGCATTAGTGGTAAGTCTTCTGACCGTTTAACCACTACCATCACAAGCCGATTTGCTATGAGTGGTGGCAAAACATAAGCACTCTGCACTGATACCAAAATGGTAGTACAAGTTAACAAAGCTTTTGTATTGTAGTTTTTATACTGTGCAGTACAACCACCAGAAAAATAAGTTATACACGAGGGAGAGTCAACTGAAAACCTTAAATATTTTTTATATTTATTGAACAAAAGTGGAACACAAGTGTATCATTTTTTGACATAGTCTCCATGATGTTCAACACACTTCCTCCAGTGCGTAGGAACTGCACGGTTTCCTCCGGAAAAAAAATCTTGTGGTCGTGTGCTCAGCCATTCGTGCACTATCTGTTCTACCTCTTCATTGGATCGAAATTTCTTTCCTCCCATCGCCTCTTTGAGTGGTCCAAACACGTGATAATCACTTGGGGCGAGGTCTCGTGAGTATGGTGGATGTGGAAGAGTCACAAAGTGAAGGTCATTTATGGTTGCAACTGTTGCATGGGCAATATGCAGTCATGCATTGTCATGTTGCAAAAGGACACCAGTAGTCAGACGTCCACATCACTTTGATCTGATTGCAGGCCGAAGATGATGTTTTTTCACATATTGGAATATGAGGCACTAGTGATGGTGTCTCCCCTAGACGTGTACTGTACCAAAATAATGGCTTTCATCCCAAAAGAGAGCCAGCATAACCTTTCCTGCAGATAGCTACGTCCGGAACTTCTTGGGTTTCGGTGATGAGGAATGGCGCCATTCCTTGCTTGCTCTCTTTGTTTCGGGTTGGTGATAGAGTACTGAGGTTTCATCCCCCGTAATGATTCTCGCAAGGAAGTCATCACCTACTGCTTCAAAGCGCCGCAAAAGTTCTTCACAGGTATCAACGCGTCGCACTTTCAGTTCTTCAGGGAGCTGCCGTGAGACACCCATCATGCGGACACTTTGTGAACTTGAGCACGTCATGAATGATGTAATGTGCTGAGCCATGACTAATGTTCAGATTTGCAGCTATTTCATCTATGGTCACACGGCGATTTTCAATCACACTGGCTTCAACAGCTGCAATAGACTCTGGTGTCACAACACAGTGTGCTCGACCCAGGCGAGGAGTGTCTGCCACAGAAGTCACACCATTCATGAACTTCCTGCTCCACTTGCTGCAGTGATAAACATGCATCACCATATTGGACCTTCATTCGCCGATGGACTTCAATAGGTTTTACACCTTCACTGCTGAGAAAATGTTTGACAGATAGCTGTTCTTCCTTGGTGCATGTCGCAAGCGGAGCCGCCATTTTGCACTGGTCATGTGGCAGCGTTTCGCCTCTCTCCAGTATTTTGCCACCTGTCGGGCATTCTTGAAAGCTTTGGTAACACTCCTGCCAACTTATAGAACAATGGCATGAATTTTCGATTTTTAATTACATTTTTAAGGTTTTCATTTGACTCACCCTCATATAAATATTTTATGAAAAGCAAATTTAACATATATAATATTATATAAGTAGAAAGAAAAAATCACAACTGGACAGTAAATATGCCTTCGCACACTGAGCCAATATCAACGGGAATTCTGAACAGCTGTTTCATCCTTATTAAGAATCATCAGCAGAATTTACCCTTGATGTTTGGCTCAGTTGCTTGAAAGCTAAGCTAAAAGCATTCTCGGTCTTGGGATTGGCCTGCCGCGATAAAAAAAAAATAAAATAAAAAAATAATTCTGGGATATCCACAGTATTAATCCCTTATCCTTTCACTAAAAGGCAGTAAAGAACTTAATTATAAAAATGAAACGTCGTAGGTTCAATGAAAATCAAATTTAATGTCCATAATATTATATATAAGTAGAGAGAAAAAAAATCACAACTGGACATAAATAAATATGCCTTCGCACACTGAGCCAATATCAATGGGAATTCTGAACAGCTGTTTCACAGAATTATTTTTTATTTGATTGTTCTTTTTATCTCTGCGGCTCATTCCCGGGATCGAGAATGCTTTTAGCTTAGCTTTTATGCAACTGAGCCAAACATCAAGGGTAAATTCTGCTGATGATTCCTAATAAGGATGAAACAGCTGTTCAGAATTCCTGTTAATGTTGGCTCAGTGTGCGAAGGCATATTTACTGTCCAGTTGTGATTTTTTCTTTCTACTTAAAAATGTTATATATAAAACTATTATATATTAGTGATTTTACGAAACTTTATTTAAGGAAGTCTACTGTAGGACTCAGTATTTCATTTTTACATCATACAGTTGGTCAGCACATACTCACATTTTGCACATTGTCTTTTTTGTAAATATATATTCTCGACAAACAACAAAAAAGGAAGGATTTTTTGCATTGCATTGTCACTGGGGATGAGAAAGTGAAATAAATCCAAAGCGAAAAGAATCGTGGGGATACCGCGGCCGTCCATCAACAACGACAACCAAGTCAAACATCCATGGCTCGAAAATCATGCTTGTATTTGATGGGACCAGCATTGGATGTATTATGAGCTACTGCAAACGGGTGAAACCATCACAAGATCTCGCTACCGAACACAACTAATGCATTTGAGTCGAGCATTGAAGGAAAAAACAGCTGAATTATGAGCAGACACACGATAAAGTGATTTTGCTGCACGACAACGCTCGGCCACCTGTTGATCAGGTTGTGAAAACCTACCAGGAAACACTGAAATGGGATGTCCTAACCACATGCCGTATTCTCCAGACATCGCCCCTTCCGACTACCACCTATTTCGATCGAGCACGCATGGCCTGGCTGAGCAGCACTTCCATTCTTTCGTAGAAGCCAAAAATTGGATTCGTGGATCTACTCAAAAGACGAGCAGTTTTTTCGACAAGGAATCCATATGCTGCCAGGAAGATGGGAAAAAGTTGTGGCTAGCGATGAATAATATTTTCAGGAATAATTACCTAACCATTTTCCCCGAATAAAGGCTCAAATTTTGAATAAAAATGGTGGTAATCCATTTGTACTCCTGCTATGTGCAACTGTAACAATATAGAAATTGCTCATACTTATAAATATCTTGGTATTTTTATTGATGACAACTATCTATGGAAAACACTTGGTAACTACATTATAAAAAAAATTAAACAGCTGCTTATTTATATTTGCTAATATTAAACATATATTTTCTATGAAACAAAAAATAATCATTTACAAATCCTTAGTTGATTGAATTGTAGATTCAGCCTTAAATGATGGCATCATTTAAATAGAATACAACTGAATAATATAAATAAATTGATATTTCATATCACTAAAAATATTTTTATAAATTTAACATGAATAATTTGGAATATAACAAAATTTGGGAAAAATATAACATTTTCACTCTTATTGAAAAATATCATATAAAAATATTTTAAACTATTTTAATAACAACAGTAAAAAAAAAAAATTCACATACTAATTCTAGAAATAATTTGGCAGAATATTTTTATAGGTATCCAAACTTTACAATAATTTTGGATATAGAATGATTACTTTTATTAAATGGAAATTATTTAACCAAATATAATGGCAGTACTATAACAGTAATAAAATTAAAGACATTCACAATTAACTGTAGATATCACTGATGAGAAAATCGTTGAGAGGTACCAAAATTTTTGTTATTAATTTTTTTTTTTTATTCATATATCAAACAATCATCACCTGTAACACAGGTGTAATTTTTATATAAATTATACCTAATAAGACTGGTAACATTAAAAAAAAACAAATTCCAAAACAGTTTAATTTCAAATTTCAAAAGTTGTAGGTTCAGTTTCCCAATACAAATTTTGGCATTCTAACAACAGTTAGGAATTTTCTATCAGTATACAATGAACTCAAAAACGGTGAGAAATATTAGCCTAAACTATATTAATGAAATGGGTTATAACTAGAGGATTTTTTTCTATCAGCTAGAAACGAAGATGTGATCAATCAATACTACTGAAAGTCCATTACACTTCAAAATTAACTATACTTCCTTATTTTTTTTTTAATCTAATATTTAAATACATCATTACAATTTATTAAAGAGTCTAATATACATATTTGTTGTAGTATGCTGTTATATATAAGATTTCAAATTTATGATTTTAGGACAAAATAAAAGATTTATGTTTAAACACTCTTATGTTAACAATGGTGTTCTTTTCGAAATGTTTCTACTTTTAAGTTCATACAAACGTAGCCATGTGATTTTATTGCAATCTGATTATTTTAGATAAGCTTTACAAACAGCTGTCATGATTTATTGGTTACTTGTAACGAATAAATTTCCCCTTATAGGCTAGCCTTACCTCTCCTTCTAGCCGTCTTACTCGTTACTATAAAATAAAAACAGCAAAACAAAGATTTGATAATGACCAAACTAAAACTAAAAATACTCTTCCGCAATGCTACCACTCGCAACGTCTAAACTTTAGTCGTTACGAGAAAACCAAAAAATGAAAATAAAATTAACGATAAATAATCAAACTAAATGCTGAATAATGAATTTACTCTTAGATAACCCCAATTACAGACGTAGGCGTGTCGGAATCACCTTTGCTGGGCCCATTAGAGTAAAGGCGCCCGACAGTCTAACGTATCCTACCTAGTAAATAAACTAATTAGCAAACAAGACACTAAAATATTGTCAGAACTCCTGTTTAAGTTTATTTAAGCTAATCCTATCTTGTGTTTGATCTTCTTAACAGACAATGGAGTTAAAATGTAATTAAAAAACAAGACTAAAAATACTAAACATAGATAAATACATTTTATTTAACTCACACTTTTCGGAAAAGGAACAATAAAATTAGATACCAAAAATAAATCCCTCCATTCCCTTCTATGATTAACTATTAATCCATTCCCCTAAAATCCCCATGGTGCACCATAATCAACCTCAAAAAAAAACAAGATAATAAACCACAAAACAACACCTTCGCCAATAATAATCTATAAATCTAATGGAATACAAAAGGAAAATTAATAACAACGTTTTGTTATGCAAACAACAAATTTCTTTTTACTTTGTTTTACATCTTTACTTTTTAACATTATTTCCAGAGTCCTGATTTTAACATAAAATTAATAATCTTTTAAACTAAAAGTCTTTCTCCTTGTTTATTTCTCACTCCGAAGTCTTTCTATCAGTTAATTACACAAACCAATTTACTCTTGCCTGTTCTTGATTCAATCGATAAGGCTTTTCACGGTGGGTCATGACTTATTTATTTGTTTAAATTAATTGTTGTTGGATAATGTCAGGTTCGTATATTATTGCTACAAAACTTTATTGATCATGGTGGGCTGAGGCACGGCCCTCTGGCTTAGGCCTAAATATATTTATTTAAATTAGATTTAAAAAAAAAATTAGAGTAATTGTTCTTAATGTGAAATGGCTGAAAACATCAGCGAAGCTTCGTGGAGAACTTACAATGTTCTCCTTATAATTAATATCGTTTCTGCATTGGTTCTGTTGGGAATATCAATGATAAAATCCTATTAGAGAACCATGTTGTAGTTGATCCTTGTATGATCTGTATTGGTTTAATTATTATTTTTTTGTTATTAGGTTCAGTGTCTTGGCCCTCAGTACGCTTTTGTTTTTTAATGGTTTTCTGCATTTTAACCGGTTTGGATCAATCACATTACCTTTTTACATATGGATGTAAAGTATTTTTGGGGGCTTTAAGTTTAAGCTGGCTTATTTTTTTTTTCAGAGATTATGACTTTCTCCCAGTTGGTTCACATTGAAGGACGTTTCAATGATTTTTTCATTATAATCACTTTTAGCGGAAGTTTTCTACCTAATACATATGAGAATTCCATGATCCTATTGATAATTCACTTTTTGGTGATTCTTTTCAACACTTTTGCGCTCTTTCACAAATTGTTAGAAATAAATTATGGAAACCAGGACAAATTAATACTAGATGCAGTAGAATTGCATGTCCTAATATTAGATTTATTTAAGGGAATTATTAGTTTTCTTATATTTTTTATAGTATAGGCCAAAATTTGCTTATACTATATTTATACTATATAAGAACTAATTTAAAATTTATTATAAAAATATAGATTCTCGCGCATTATACAGGGTATTTATCAGCCATCTCCCCAGAGTCCCAGGATAACAATAAATATTTTATTTGGTCACGTACCACACCATAATTCAGAATGCTTCACAGCCAGAAGTGGCTTTATTAGGTATTGATGTGTTACATTTTAAGATTTCTGAAATATTAATCTCTATCAAACATGTTGTACAATGTTTTATTACAATGGAATGATTGCTTTGAATTTCAAGTGATTTATTTCAAAGAATGTATATATTACTTTGTTGTTCATTACTTTCATCTGTAATCTGCTTTGCATTCTGGAGTTTCAACTCTCAGCGGATTTTTAAAAACAGGCATGCTGACCTACTGCTAGCTATTGGTCTGAGTTGCAGTTTGCAAAAGGAGTTCTCATTTGAGATTGTGGGATTATATATATGAATAATTGTTACTTAGGTTCCACACAATAAATTTTCTAAACGGCATTTTAATTTATTTACTTGCCTGTACTGGTTTAGCAGAGCATATTAAGTCTTTAAGAGTAAGGAGAAAATAAAAGCAAAACTGATTTAAACTTAACTTGTTTTATACTCATTAAACAAATACAAGATGTGAAACAGTTGTTTCAAATAGTCTATGAATCACTGAAAGATTTCAATCACTGAAAGTTCTTTACTTTAAAGTTTAAAGTTCCTTTGAATCTTTCTTGACATCAACTGTTCAATTAACAACGTTGATAAATGGCTATTTTCATCTAGTGTGATAATTACTAAAGTTTATCTTAATGTATAAACTCATTAACACGTAGAACTTTCTTATGTCTCATATGTCTTTTAACTTGTATGAGATGGCTATAAACAATGTTCACTGTATGTGCTATAATATTACTTAATTATATGAATGTTTAAGTAAACTTGATTTCTCCAATCCTTTCTTGACTAAACATTCTAGTATTATAGTCTTTACCAAAACACTCTAAACAGTTTATAATCATAACTTGAATATTTCAATCAAATAATCTTTGACCTCGTTGAAATAATCTTTAATATAAACTTCTTTCTAATAAACACAAATGTTCCTGTATAAATACTTAAATCCTTTCAACTTTACAGTTCTTTAACTTTAGTTGATTCAGTCCAACATTTGTAATAAGTCGATTTCCCTTGACTTTAATAAATCCTAGCATTAATGGTTTTGCTTGAAATAAATAACTTTACTATTTCTTTAATCAATGAACAAATGTTTATGTGTTGGTAATGTTTAATCTTTAATGTTCATTAGTATATGTTCCACTTTGTCCTAAACTCCATTTTCTTGTGTTCGAAATTCTAACGATGGCTCCTTTACAAATTCTCGATGGGTGAAGTAAAATAGAAATCCTACTTACAAAAGTTCAGCAACAATCCATCAATATTTCGTCAATCCCAGTCAAACGTTGAAGATAATACCTTGGCTATAATTCCACTTGGGTCCGTCAGTCCTCATTTGCGAGATTCAATCTTTTGGGCCTAACCGTTTATTAAGAATTAATTTAACTTTACCATTAATCCTTACTTATTTAATTCTCAAGGCCGTCCGCCTTTTACTGAACACAATATGAGTTTAAAATCAAAACTTATCTATAGCACAATCGGAAGGAACACATCCGATTCCCATTTTGAAACCTTAGCATCCTTGCTATTTCGGTTTTCTTCGTAACGCCATTTTACGATCCTCTAGGATTCACCATTAACAATTGAACGTCCGCGTTCATGCTGTGTTCAACACATCCATTGTTCTCACGTGCTTACACACAACAAAAGGACATACTCTTAACTTTCGGTTTTAATGAAAATAAAAAAATATAAATATTTCAAAGCCTTGATGTTAGTTTTAATTTAATTTTATCAGGGATTAAAAATTGAATTTCTCACAGAGATACTTAATAATATTGTTGTAAGGTAAGACTTAAAAAAACATTTTGTTGTAGAAATCAAATTAACTAAGTCCTTACTATAACTTAATTTTAAAGATAATTTTCCAAATAATTGATATTTTTCATAAGTATTCTACTCACAAATATTTTTGTTTATGTCTGTATTTGAATCTTCTGGAATTAAGAAAAATCTACATATGATTCTTTTGAGACAACCTGTAATTGTAGATACTATTAATTTCTGTTCCTGAAAGTATCATTACGATGCTGCTACAGCTCAATCCATGTGCTTAGAATTAGTCTCATTGGACAATGCACTGTTGATATTTTGCTACACTGGCAGTTCACTCACTTTGGACTACCTACCTTTTTTTCTTAATGCTGTCTGTCCTCATTGCTGTCTTCTATGATTTCATCAATTAATTGACACAAGTATCTTCAAGCTTCTGCATATATGAAGCCTTCCCAATTGAGTTATACATCACCTTAAAGACTTTTAATTTCCTTCATCAAAATGTGTAGCATTTTTCCACCCTGCAATATAAACCAACTCCTTAAATTCTGCAGCCAAATCTATAGATTTTATAACTAGACTCCCCTTTATTGAAGAAACCCATTCTTGCCTTTGGGTCTTCTTTATCCTCTACTCCCTGTAGATTACCTTTGAAATTTATTTGTATCAAACTTTAAGTCTTTAAACATAAACTCTTCAGTTGAATGCCATTAATTTAAAAAAAAAAAAAAAAAAAAAAAAACATTTTGCTCTTCCTGAGATCGTTTGCTGCTTGATTAAATAATACATCTTAGTGTAGTTTATATTCCTGTGATTCTTATCGTAACCTAGTTCAGTGGGCTTATTTTCTTCTAAAGTTGATTTTCCTGTTTTAGTTGCTACCAGCTTCCATAGCATTGATATCTCACATCTCCAAGAATAATCATTGATCTTCAGATTCTGTAGATGTCTGCCTGCAATGTCATTAGATCACATAACTTACCATCTCTACTGATAGCCAAATTGCAGTTATTCATTTTGGCTTTGGATTCCATATCTGTCTTGCCTGCTATTAGCATTTCAAATTTTAAATCATAGAGCTTTCTCCAGGAATTGTTCTAGTTCATTCATTGCCAGGAACTTGATTAATTTCTCTCCATGGAGATTATTGCTACAAATTTGTTAAACCACCATGTCTGTGAAAATACAAAGATCAGTGGTAAATGATATCATTAATGCTCATTATGACATGTTGATCCATGCTGCTCCTTTGCTCCCATTTAACTGCATTTATTTAGTCAGTTTCATGTTCAATTACTTGTATCTCAATATTTATAAATTATTCTTTCTATTTGTATTTAGTATTTAATAAATATTTTAAATACTAGTGTGATGTATGGAAGAGTCTATATTTGTCTAAGAATAACAATTGTAATAACATCCTAGGATCTTCTTCGATACTGAAAAAAGAGAATTATGAACAAAGAAAATAAGAATAATATAATTTTTATACGTTTGTGAATTTATCATGAGATCACATAAAAAGTTGCTAAAGGAAAAGTAAAAAAAAAAATGTTAATACAAAAAAGATATTTATTCACTTACATAGACTATTTTGGGCTCATAATCTCTACCTACTGGACCATTTTTTTTACAAAATCAAGAGGGGGTCTTCCTTATAAGCACCTAATCAGTTTGTAAAATTTTCAGTTTCCTAAGGCATTTTGAATTATTTTGATCATAGACGGATGAATAATGAATGAACGGTTTTTTACCCCTGTCTACTCATCTGTTTGCCCGAGATCTTTCTTATAACAAATTGTAAATATATATATGTGGGTCGTTATGGAAGTATTTATTTTTATCTGCCAAATATGCGGAACCACTGCAATTCCAGAATATACGTTTGAAAGTATGTTTGATGTGCTTCTGATTGGCGTCACTAACATGTTCAAGATCAGTGGAGAAACGTCATGGGGGCAAGTGGAAAACACGTATTTGGAAATCATCGTTTAATAAGGCAATACAGTGTAGCCAAGGAAGAAAAAGGAACACAGGAATGCTCAATACACATTGCTAACACACCCAAAGTAATCTCCAAGATTGTACACCGTATATTGTCAGCCTTTGGGATGGTGGAGAATATCATTGGCTGCATATGAATCATTAAAGTGTTGAACCTCTCGCCGAAACGCTGTCAAAATTTCATGTTTGTTCGCAAGCATTTCCAAAACAACGGTAGCTTAAGTTTTGGAATCAAATCAAAGTCGCATGGACTTAGCTCTGGCGAATATGTAGGATGTTCCACTCACACCGATGTAACAAAGCCTGTGCAGGAGCTGCTGAGTGACATGTAGCATTATCGTGAAAAATGATGGCGTTGGATAGCAGTTCCCAAACGCTGGCAACGCTGGCGGGCAATCTTGAAGATTAGTTTGAGGGTGTTAGCAATGTGTATTGATCATTCCTGTGTTCCTTTCTCTTCCTTGGCTCCACTGCATTGTCTTATTAAACGATGATTTCGAAATACGTGTTTTTCCACTTGCCCCCATGACGTTCCTCCACTGATCACGTTAGTGGTGCCAATCAGAAGTGTATCCAACAAACGGATATTCTAGAATTGTAGTAGTGTCGCATGTTTGCACATAAAAAAATAGTTGCCGTGACTTCCATAACGGTCCGCGTATCGAGGATTATTCCATGCTGTGGATGTCATCACACTGGACATGCTTCATTGAGTCTGGCAGGAATTAGACAACCATTTGGGTTTAGGCTGGGTGACAAAAGGTGAGCACATTGAGGGACTTTGAGTGACGCGCATCAAACTTGCACAGTGCATTTCCAATTGAGAGATGTCATGACTGTTTACGTTAAGCAATACAGAAAACACAATCATGTCTTGGAAACCCCACTATTCTTTTGTGCCCACCCTGCACTTTAATATAGCAAATAAATCAATTAATTTCTTTGAAAACTAATTTTTAAAAAGATTTTTACTCACAAAAGTCCAAGTGAAACTAAGGGTTACAACATATAAGAGATAGAAGTTATGAAAAACTTGAAAGAGTTTCTTAGTTTTTCTTAGCGAGCATACACTTTTCTTTTTTTTGTTAGAAACTGGGTTTTAAGAGAGAAATCCAACGGACGTATTTTATTAAGATTTTGATTTCAATTACTTGGTTCACTTTAGATTGAATATGGTAATCTGGCATGAAAGTACTTACATTCTTATAAGCATTACGGATTATCATTTTCCTACAAAAGTTTGGAATTTAAGTGAAAAAAGTTATAATTTTTTGCAATGATGTGCAGATTATTTCAGATTATTAGGCCCAAAGCCTTTAGGCCTAATATCGTAAATAATATCGTTACCCCTACAGTCGTTAATAACAGTACTACATAAATAAAAATAGACAATTAAGCCATTATAATGGAGACATTAATTAGTATTGATATTATAAAAGATTACAATTTTTAAAATTTAAAATTATATAATGTAATATTCAGTAAATTGAGTGAAACTGAACAAATACAAATAAATTAGAAAAATTAAACATAAATAATAAAAAAAATAAGAAAGATAGTCCTTTATCGGATAATAAAAATTGTAGCTATTTTTTTTTTTTATAGCTCACGGTATATATTTCATAATTGTAATTTAAATTTCGAAATTGTAGATCTATTGTGCTGTTCAATTACAGTTGAGTCATTCGACAACAGTAGAACTGGAGGACGTTGTATAGTTGTTGTTTTTTCAGTGCAATGTGTATGTGACGCACCGCCAAATGAAAATTGAAATGGATGCTATTATTAATTCTTAACTTGTTTTCACAGTTTTATTTCTACAAAACAAACGCAAAAGAAAACAAACAAACTACACTGACAACCTAAAGGTACGTAATATTTCGTTTCAAGCTGTTTTTCTACATATATATTTGTATTTGTACAGTTGTATAGTTAAAAGCTTCAGCAATCCGTGTGTTTTTTCCTATTATTTCTCTAATCTTAGTTAATGTGATTTAGTTTTTTAAATTCTATGTCTATGGAATATTTATTTATTGAATGATAATAAAAGCATGAATAATTGGCATCGTAGAATGGTATCATCATCGGCATCATGATATAGAATTAAAATTCTTTTAAAATAAAAGAATTAAAGGCTTAGAATTTGTAGCAAATTTAGAATATTTTATTTAAGAATTTCAATGATTCAATAGATTCACTTAAGGTTAACTGAATTTCTTAAAAATGAAAAGTCAAAAATCAAACGAAATATTTCAAAATAAATATATTTTAATAAATAGAATATGTAATAAACATATTTGCCTAATCAAAAAATTTCACGTTCACAAATTTTCACTACGATTTGTTGACAATTTTCAAAACTGATAAAGGTCAGTCAAAAGTTACAGGTTAATAATATGACGGTAAAACAGTGTCGATGGCACAGAATTTTACTGTAAAATATTTTTACTTACTTTTTTTTTTATCGTAACCTCTTTTATTGAGAGATACCAAAGTGAATGAGAGCCATTTCTGCGAATTTTATCCATTTTTTCTATTCAAGTTCCTTTCGGTTACATTATCGTCTTGCAGTTTCCTTCTTGATCTTCCCCCTCTTGTTATCTTTTTCCTTATTTATTACTTCATTAATATCGATTTTTAACTAATAATTATTTTTCACTAAAAGATGTTGCCAGGTCGACATTTTCCTTCCCCTCAACCTACAGTTTTTTTTTTTTTATTTTTTTTTTTCATCTTCATTTAACGTTGATCTTAAAGTCTTCTAAACACCATTTTGTTTCCAATCCTCTTCAATTCCTCTTTTATTTCACAGACTTTCGCTTCACTTTATTCCCCATTGTCGATGCTTCTACAGTGTCCCACTTATTGACAGGTGCGAGTGTATTCACAATGTGACGCTATTCCGACTCTATCTAAATGAAAATTTATTTAATGTAAAAGAATGATTTTGAAGTCGAGCACTACCGCATTGTTTGGGCCAATGTGTCCCTCAGTTTACCGCGCTTGAACTTTATCGAATAACTCTTATCGTCCTGTGACCGATGAATTCCAATTTCTCAATATTGACCGAACCTCTTTACATACATCTACCATCTGCGAAATATGAAAAATTAATCCCGTCTGCCTTGAAACCTTAAGCACAGGTCTTTACTTTCTCGCCTCTACATTAGGATCTTTCAATGTCTTGATGCTTGAAAAAAAGTATAAAAAAAAAAAAAAATCTCCTATAGTTCTCTAGAGTAAAGCAGTGAATGTCAAATACAAGTCGCCTCAGGGATTATTGTGTCTCTATCAAAGTAAGCCTCAACGTCCAACGAATCGTCGTCGTTCCTTGGGGAAATCAGCGTTAATCGGTCTGGCTGTGGCCAATCTTTCTAATTAGTTGTTATTAATTGTTTAATATTCCTCGATTAATTTCTACGCTTTCTCGAGAATGTCTGTTGGTCTGTTTGTCATTAAATCGTTTTAAAACTTGGTTCGAATCCATCTCGAAGGTGGTCCCTACAAAACCAGTGCTCCTAAATCTCATCATTCAATTGGGAATTCAACTCGAATCGACCTCACACGAAGATGCCAAGCAGTAAGTGCCTTATTTGATTTGCAGATAGACCTCTCTTACTATGGGTTAGGCTTATCTGTAAGTGATGCTGTAGTTCCTTTCTTAAACTCACAATTTGCTAAGAATTCAATGAGCTGCTTGAAAATTAACTCAAAGAATTTGATAATTTATTTGATCGATCAGATTACTTTATCTTCTTTATTTAACTATCCTGAATTACTCTGTATTAGCCCTAACGACTTTTGAGATAGGAACAGAGAAACTAAATGGCCATTCGTATCTGGAGAGGACACACAAGTCAATTCATTTCATTTTGGAGACATGATGAGAAATAAATTTAGCTTAAACCTAATACTTTCAAATAAACAATTAAACAAAGCTATTATATCACATTCTAGAAACAGTTAGTGAATATAATTACTCATTGACTTCTTTAAAACTTAAGTTTTGATTTGACTTCCTTTTCTTTTCGTTTTCTTTGTTTCTCTTCTTTCCGTAGATTTCTGAAGGTGAAGAAATAGATATTCCGAAAATAGTTTCATTTGCTTCTTTGTTTGAGGCAGAGAAACGAGCATCAGGTAACCTTATTAAATAAACGCCAGGGATTGGTTTAGGAGTGTCTCAATTCTGGGAAGAGAGAGAATCCACAGTGTCTTCCTCGCCTGATAATCTGCTTATCTTAGAATGGAATAAGATTGCCCATGAAAATATCGTAGCTGAGGCTTCGTTTGCAACTGTCTCATCCTCAATACATCTGTTGTCCTTCATTCCATTCACTTACATCTTTCGCTGAAGGTTAGTTTATTGGATCAGTATCTGACTACCTTTCACACTATCTATCACAAGAGAAGCATGGAGGGTCACTTCTGCTCTAAACAGCCTTTACTTCCAATTCGATGGAGTGACCTGGATTCTACAGTACTTCTATTAGTATTTCCAGTTAAGTCTCAACTGGTAAAAATGGCATGCGCCGCAGTACAAAAATGGCCGCCATGTTGAAACCACTTTGTATAAAAATTTAATATTGTTGGTTTTGAACTGTCCAAACGTAGGGGTAACACCACACAAAAAAATAATTGTTTTTCAAAATTGTCAAGCAACCAGTGCTGGACCACTTCATATGGACTGACCATAATCGCTTGTGTATGCTGTTATATATTGATTGTTTCGACGGAAAAATGTTTTCTGTATTTACTAAGTATACTAAAAATCGTTTCGGATAAACCAGATTTTCCGATAAACGCGATTCGAATAAACGAGTTTTTAAGGAAATCGTTTAATTTGAAATGAAAGGACTGTCTTGAACCCTGATCTTTGCTTCCAGTTGATCTCTATCTATTTTTTCCGTTATCTGAAGGGATGGTCCATGAAATAGGTTTGTGTTTTGTTTTGTTTTTACACTAATTGCAGTCTTACACTTTTCCTATTGTTACTGAGCATCGTAATCTCAGTTGTCTCTTTATTTTTGACCCTTTGCATTAATTTCTACCTTCACATTAAATAAAACTTCATTCGAACTGAGTAAGACCATGATGTTATCATCAAAGATATTATCTTAAATTGTACTGGATTTATGTTAGGATATCCATTATGTCATCTTCTGAATGGAGTCGTAGTAACAGTATCTATTTGAACGACAAAGACAGCATATTTATGAAGATTGCATCCATGACATATTTCCAAGTTTCGTCTCGAATTCGTTTGATCTCATGCTCTTTTGTAGTTTTGTTGATTTATTATGGATTTTCGAAAAGGGTCTTTTAATGGCTGACGTTAAAAACTCAAATTGCAACCTCAAATTCTTGCCCGAGTTTAAGGTTTGAGAATTATTCAAAAGTATATGTTAAGTTGAGGAAACAAGATAAAGAATATATTAAGAACTATTCTCTGCCATCTGAAAATTCAGAATATTAATCTGATATAAAATATACAAACCTGTAACTAAGATAAATTATTTTCCCCTTTTTACTTTTTACTTTTTTATATTTTGGAACTAAGGAGATGTAGTTCAACCCCATATCCCAGAGCTTTTTTAATTTTGATGTTGTGTCTCTTTTTATACTTGATACAAAGCATTGTCCAACAAGTTTATATCATCTTAGAAGTAATGATTTTAATAGTTAACCTCTAGCACAGTGTATATTCTTAAAATACAGTTCTATTCAATGAAATCAATCAATTTATTAACTTAAACTTATTTGGTCCAGAAATGTTGTTGATAATCTCATTTGGGATCGCATTTTTTTATTTTATGTCTAATCTTTACTGTTGAGATCCATTCAGGTAGAAGTCGATTGCTTTATCTAAGACTAACTCATCCATTTCTTTCTTCCAGGGTCTCCTCTTCGTCCAGAGGCAGCAAATGAAGATAAAAAGGATATTTTATTTGTTTATTATTGTGACTGCTGTTTGTTTATTATTTATCCAAAGATGGAAGTTCAACACTAAGCAAATGTTCTCAAAACAGTCACAAAATACTAGAATAGAAAATAACAGTTGGGACAGGGAACTGGATTTGGACGAAGATGGAAAAGTTAGAATCCAGTGGAATTTTACGAAAGAAGAAATAACAATGTTAGTCACTGGGAGAACGACTGGTTCTGTAGGAATAGGATTCACTCATACTCTAGACATGGTTGATTCGGATATAGTAGTTGGATGGGTCAAGGATGGGCATTTACATGTAAAGGTAAAGTATGACAGAAATTATTGCTACAAAAAATCATAAATGACTTTCAATGAATAAGTTGTGTTCAGTTGTTTAATTGGAAAGTAAAAAGCTCAAACTTAATTGATGCCAATGATAATGAAAGAAAGATATTTAGGGAGTTAAATTATAAGAACAACTAAATAATACTAACTAATCTCTATACAATTATAATCTTTATTATGCTAATAGAGATATTTTTAATAATAGTCCCTTTATTCTAAGAAATTTCTAAGAAGTTTGATTTTAAACATTTTTGAAGTTTAACAAGTTAACAATTCGTAAATAATATTAAATTCAGATAATTAATATACATATTTAGGCAAATAGAATTTTAAAGGGCGTTAACTTGTTATTTCGTTAATCAATTCTTGTCCTATTTCGTTAATTATTGTAAATAATGTTTATATTTGTAAGCCCAGTAGCCACTTGTTAAAGCGCTTGACTGGAAGAACCTAATGCAATCCTAGACCCCAGACGGTCGTAGGGTTCACGCAGCCCTCTGTAGAATAGGTATCTGGTTTCTTTCCCGGGAGTACAAGGCGGACGAGCGTTGTTCTGTCCAACCTGTTCTAAACCCCTACTCATTGAATCGTTGGAAGCTATCGTGGACTCTGTGTATACTTAGGATATACATAGGGTGTTTCAGAAATGCTTTCTGAACTTTATAAATGTTCCTAACACTAAAACAAGAACAAAAATCCATATCAACATGTGTCCGAAAATCCTACGGTTTTCGTTATTAATGAATGTTTACGGTCAACGCGTTTCAAGATACAATCCATCGCCTCATGCTTGCTGTTGCACTGATTGTCTCCTAGATGGCAGTGTTTTTGCCAAAGTGATTTGTTTCCATGTGCCATTGGTGAACATTTGTGTAGTAGTGAGTTAGTCTGTCTTGAACGTGTCAGCTATGTAGTAGTACGTTAACTGAAACGTGTTTCGTTGAACCATGGCAGGATACCCATTTCGTGAGCAGGCAGATATGATTTTTATGTACGGTCGCGCGAATGGTAACGGATGCGAGGCTGCACGGTTGCATCAGATGGCATTTCCAGACCGCAATCAGCCAAATCATCCAACATTTGCTGCTGTTTATTGTCGTGATGCTGAGACAGGATCCGTATCACCACGAACTATGGATCGAGGAAGACCAAAAGTCGCTCATGCACCTAACCAGAAAGAACGCATTTTACAGGTTGTTGATCCTGGTATCAGCCTACGACAGGTGGCCCGATTATGTGATGCATCTCCTTATATCACATGGAGGGTATTTCACGAGATGCTCCTGTATTCGTATCATTTGCAACGTATGCAGAGTCTTTCGCCTGCCGATTACTCATCACGGGAGAACTTTTGCCGTTGGTTTGTCGCACAAACTGCCAATCCGTTGTTTGTCTCTTCGGTCTTGTTTATAGATGAGCCAACATTTCGACGAAATGGACTAACAAATTTTCACGAGCAACATTTGTGGGCGTTTGAAAATCCTCGTGGTACAATTCAGGCTAGACACCAGCATCAGCTTAAGATTAATATGTGGGCTGGAATTGTAGGTGACTGTCTAGTAGGTCCATATGTTCTCCCAGCATGTCTGACAGGCGCTCTCTACAGGGATATGATTCAGAACACTCTTCCAGCCTTGCTGGAATAAGACAAAAATGTGGTTTATGCATTATGGGGCTCCAGCACATTGTAGACATATTGTTCGAGATGCACTGGTTGATATCTATCATGAGATGGATAGGTAGGGAAGGACCAGTTCCATGGCCCAGTTCCATGGCCCAGTTCCATGGCCCAGTTCCCCCGACCTCAATCTTTTGGATTTTTTATCTCTGGGGCCACCTCAAACAATTGGTTTCAGCAGCAGACATTCCTAATGCAGAGACACTTTATCAACGTGTCATGGAAACCTGCGAAACCGTTCGACACCAAGTTTTATTGGAAAGGGTACGACAGTCCATGATCCGACGACTGCATGCGTGTGTGGAAGCACGAGGAGGATATTTTGAACATTTCTTATGAGTTTCTGAGTTGCTGAAATTTTCAAACTTGCTAATGACCTGACAATGTCTAACAGACGTTCTTTCTTTAATACTGAAAACCATAGGATTTTTGGACATTTGTTTGTATGGACTTTTGATCTTGTTTTAGTGTTAGGAATATACATATAAAGATGTGTGTGTGTGTGTGTGTACATGTTGATTTAAAATTCCATTTAAAGGTAGGTCAAGAATACAAAAACATACCGTATTCACAGTATGTCCGGAAACGTCATCCGAATGTGCTAGACGATACACTACAGTTCAGAAAACAAAAAGTACAAATAAAAAAAAAAAACAAAAAAAAACAAATAAAGTAGACAACATGTTTATTAGGCTTATGTTTACAATATTGCAGTAAGGTGTACACAATCATGCCTACTTCCGTCGAATGATCCATTTTCACACAATCTCTGATAAAAACGCGCAAACGGTTGATGACTGAGCAAACGTCTGTTGGGGAACCGATCACGATACAATCGTACAGCAGGTCTTCCGTTTCCAGTCGCTGCCTCGTAGGATACATATGTATCTACCCTCTCATCATGAGAGAAGCAATACGTCGTACTCGTGGAAAGTTAACGTCTCAAACAACGATGGTTCACACTGCCCAAACTAATGTGCTGCCATACAGCGCCCTCTAGCACATTCGGTGTTTACGTTCCACTATGAATATGGTTTGTTTTTTTATTCCTGACCTATCTTAAAGTTTTAACGGAGACCCTGTATCTTAGGCGACTCTGTGGTCCCGTATGAAGAATTTGTCAGTCAAGACTTCGTGCTAATGCACGGCTACACGAGACCACATGTTGTGAGGTGCGTCCGACACTACCTGAACGAGGTCGGCGTGCCCATCATGGACCGGTCCTATGCGCAGCTCGAGCAGATAAGGGATAAGCTGAAAACTCGGGTTCGAGCCAGAAGTCCAGCTCCTAGCACCATCACTCAACTCCAGGTAGTCATGGTAGAGGAGTGGGAAACCATTCCGCAAGACATGGTGCACAAGTTAATACAGTCGTTAACAAACGTATGGAAGCTGTTATAAAAGTTAGGGATGATAACACCAAATAGTGAATACAAAAAATTTTGTTTCTTTTTACAATATTTTGGCTTTTCTTTTTAAGGAAACCTTTTCCATTTCATTGCTACTTTTCCAACAAGTTTTCCTGTTTTCTGTTCTACGTTTCCTTGAGATACCATTGGAAAGTGCACTTTATAAGCTTTCAAATGATACATTTTCATTCAAAATAATTTTAGAAATAATAGGCAGCAAATGAAAATATGAATATTGAGTCGCTTTCTTTGTTCGCCAGTGTAAATGTGAACAAAAAGTATAAATCTGTTGTGCATAAATGAAACATTAAAAAAAAGTAAATACGCAGAATATACAGCGTTTTCTATCAATCCTTCAGTTATCGTAGTAATTATCTGGGACAGCCGTCTCGTGCTTGTTAGGATTCATCAACCAAATTTATCCATTGATGAAGCACTGCATTTATTTATTTATTTATTTTAATGTTTCATTTTACCCACGTTAAACTTACTTATTGAAGACCAAAGTGATCGTGGCGTTGCAGTGGAGTTTTTTTTTTTAAATCGTTGTTTGTTTTTTCTGCTATAGATCTCACTCCCGAAATTGGGACCTACTGAGTTTGTCGTCAAAGGGTAAATTTAATGAGTCCCAATAAGGACGAAAAAGCTGTCCCAAATTCTTACTGATAATAACTAGAAACACTATATATTCTGAGTATTTACAATTTACTAATTACGTAGGATTGTTGCAAAAAAAAGTACATTAGTAAACAAATTTTAGGAGAAAAAAGTCACTATTTTAATTTTTTAAAAAATTAACCGTTAATAAATCTTAAACCTTAAGAATAAAATATCAATTTTTACATTAGTTTTGATAAAAACTTGAGTTATGAGGAGGGAATGGTTGGTAATAAAATCCATAGAGATATAATTTTCCGTAACTGAACCATCTTTTTTGAAATTCCCTAACTTTTCTTAGGATTTTCATGGAGTTACAAATGGGATCCCATTAGAAGATCAACAACAAGATTATGACGTCTTATTTGGTGGCGAAAATGAAACTCATACATGGTTCTGTTTTAAAAGAAAACTAGAGACAAATGATAAATATGATGTCAAAATAACAGTAAGTATTAATTTGAAATTATTACAAAAGAATACATAAAAATGTCCCCGTGCATCTCTTGATTTCTACATTAAATTAAAATTCAAGCTTTTTGAGTCAACGCTTTTGAGTCAATCTTTTTGAGTCAATCTGAGAACATGGGATGGCCGTTTCGAGCTTATTGGGCTCTCCTCAGCCAGTGCAAAACTCTAAAGCCGTATGAGGGGAAGAAAAATGTATTTGAGATGGAAAAAGAGCCCCTCAAAACTAAAGATCAAAAAATTAAAACAAGTTTTTATTTTTTATTATTACTTAATTTCTTCTGGTCAAATATCTTTTGAGATAAGCGTCCCGAAGTTTTGTATCCATTTGGTCGTTTTGTTTTGTTATTTTTTTTGTCTGTAGTTTGATGGTGACTTTTTCCATCGGAAATACATTGTTCTTTCTCTCGTTCTTCTTTTGGATTTTGCACCGGCTGAGTAGCCCCGGCTGAGGAGAGCCAGTAAGTTTGAAACAACTTTCCCAGGAAAGTTTGAAACAACGTTAGCTTGACCCAAAAGGCTTCCCATTTTTCATTATTACGATTTGAATTTTTTCCTTTTACCCTTTGAAGAGCTTTTATTTCTTATTATTCTTTAATTTCTTGTGATATTCACCTTTTGAGATAGGCGTAAGGGTGCCCAAACTTCTGTATCCACATTTGGTCTTGTTTTTTTATTTTTTTGTTCTTAAGTTTTGTTACTTTCTCCATCTCTGATACATTAAATTGTTCTTTTTCAGATGAGTACCTTCCACATCATTTGGGCAATTAGTGACAAAGATGTCACTGATTCTGGATTAACTGAAAATCATTATCATGGAGTGAACAGAGGAATGCAAAGAGTTTTTCTTCTTGTTCTGTCAGTTAGGAAACCATTAATGACTCCAGACATTGAAGAATTTGATGTCCTAATTGACCAAGTAATAACAATTTCCACATTTTTTTAATATGTTTGATTTATGTTTTATACTTTAATTTTGATGTATTTAAAGAAATCAAAGGCAACTTGGTACATTACATGCGTATTGCAGGGTGTCCCAGAAGGAATTATCAGTAATCATCGAGGTCGCGGTATCGGTCATTCTAAAAAGAAAGAAGTTTAAATGAACATGTGTCCTATTCTGAACAGTTTCCGAGATAGAACTATTTGAAAGTAAGTTGCAAAGTTATTGATAAGAAGGAAATATTTCGTACGGTTTCCAATATTTACGGAGAAATTTGTGACAGTTTCTAATAAGTTTTCAAAACTTCTACCGTCAACATCAATGCGCTTTGCAATTCAAAATTCAGACTAAGGAAAATGATATTGAATGTCAAATTCAAAATACAATACGTAATTCAAATACGTAGTTCTCGGGAGTAGGATATATATTAATATCAAATACTTAGAATGACAAGTTATGCCTCCCAGAACACTGACCTTTTCTCCTTGAATATCCTGAACACGTCTACAGAGTTGGATTATTAACCAATTGAGCAAATGGTCTGAAATTGCCGGATTTTTTTGCAGAAGCAAATTAAATCAGACACTGCCCATCACTAAGTTTAAATCAGAGAAGAAATATTATTTAAAAAATGTATTTCAATGTATATCAATTAACATATCAACATAGTAGAATAATAATAACATTAATCTCAAATGCAAATTTGAAAGGAAGGGAGTTATATCATTTTCTCAATTTCATGCAAAGCTTTTTTAAATAATTCATTTACCAAGGAATAAGAAGTAGAATTTTAATAGGTAATTTTATATTAAGAAATAATAAATGTTGTCAAGAATCTGATAAAATTTTTACAACAGCTGTCTCAGTTACATACAACCGTTAATGTAGGTATCTGTATATTCTGTAACTATCTGTATATTCAGTAATTGTATTGTACAGTGCAACTTGGATAATTCGAACGTATTAATTCGAAATCGTAGTTAATTCGAAGATTTCTCTTGGTCCCTTGAATTTCTTATTAAATCAATGTCAAAAAATCGTGGATAATTCGAAGTTCAACTTCCTTAATTCGAAGTTTTTTACAAAAAATTTCGAACAATAACGACTTTTCGGCGTTTCATCGTTAAGAAATTCGACACGTGACAACTGAAATCCCCTTCCCGCCACCGTTCGACGCGTGACGCTTCAGACGCCATTCGAGCTTCCTGCTATCAGTGTCACCATGTGTTTCAGTAAACCACGCGTGTACAAGAATTTAACGTTCGCTGAAAAGGTCGCCGTCATTCGCGAGGTGGAAAAGGGTGTGAAGAAGAAATGCCAAATCGCCAACGAGTACGGGATAGCGCCGAATTTCGTCGGTACATTGAAGGACAAACCAACGTAAGTGAAGTTGTTTTCCGTTCACTAAACATGCTTGATGATTTTGCTAACCTTAAGCGACTGAATTCTACAAAACAATCAGACATTGCACAATTTTTTGAAAAACTATAATTTTCTGTATTGAATGTAATATGTACTGTAGCTTACGTAATATAAATCTTATTTTGTTTACATACGTATAGTGTTTAAGTCTTTCATACCATGATCTTTCTGAATAAATATTTACTTATTGACATAATAATCTTTTCAAGCATTCAGTGGACCTGAAATTAAAGTTAAAAGATGTAACTTGTTTAATTCGAAAACTTGGATAATTCGAAGTTTTGTAGTGGTCCCTTCAGCTTCGAATTATCCAAGTTGCACTGTATATGCAGTAAGTGTTGGTGACTATGTTTTTTACTATAATATTTGTTTCTATCTTCTTTTAAATAAATATCTTATAATTACAAGAACTAAATTTAAAGTGCAGAAAAATTATTAAGAAAGGAAACCAAAGACTGCACATAAATAAACAAAAACACGCTTTTGAGTTTGAGATGATCGTCCCTAAGAAGGACGAAACGGCCGTTCCCGATTTCCTCTGTTGACAAATTAAAAGGCGTGTTTTGTTCATATATTTTGATTTCCTTTTTTAAATATCTTATAATTTGACGTCTTTGACTGTAATACACAAATTAGTTTTTATTGTTTTAGAATTTTATAAAGTTATTATAAGTTATTATAGACTTTTTCTGGGATTACAAATATAGAATTCTTTTGAATATTTTGTGAGATCTTTAAGAACTAATTCCAAAAAGATACTACAAATACTGAATGAGTAGATTAATTTTCATAGATTTATAGAGTATGGTTTCAATTATAACATTTCACTGAATATATGGAAAACTGGAAATCCAATTTTAATTTTTTCTTTGAATTTCAGACCAGAATCAGAGAGATGGATTATAATTATTATTGTACATTTATTAAAATACCAAATTTTGGAGAAATACATCATTTTATTGGCGTAAGAAAATTTTCCTACATTTTGTAAATGAAATAACAGCTTTTTTGATTGTTATTTATTGTTAAATATTGATTTTTTTTTAAAGTTAAGTCTATATTTACTCTGAAATGTTAGATTATACACAGTTGCTATCGTAGTTCGATGGCTAACGACCCGGGATCATGTTCCGAATTTGCTGGGATCGAAGTTATGGGTAGCTCAGTGGTTCATGCACTGGACTGAGGATTAAAGGAGCCAGGTTTCAATTTCCGGCGACAGTTGTGATTTTCAGATGGTTCACCCGTCTTTCTGTCAAATGGTATCAGATTTTTTACTTAGGGGGATAAAGGCGGGCGGCGTCGGATCGCTGGCATCCAAGGACGTGCAGTGGAGCACCTTTACCTGAGACTATACAGGATTTCATGACGTTACAGTGTATAGTAGTTATTGGAGAGTGTCAATAATTCATTTTTTTTACTTTTTAATTCTTTAATTTTTAATTTTAATTTTTAATTTTAACTACTTTTTAATTTTTGTAATTGTTTTAATTTTTGAATTACCTTCGACTCTCATAATAATATTAATAATAATAATAATAACTCTTTCTGTTGTAATTACAGATGGAAATGTTGTTAAGTTCTGTTGGTAAGAAGTTCATTCATCATATAAACTTATATGGCTGTCAACAAGGCATCTCATTTAACGAGGAGAAATTGAAGTATAAATGTTACTCGGGTGAATTTGAGAAAAATTTACTTTGTGTAAAACCTATCTGTGGTACAGCTTTTGGTGAAATGGCAAGTTCACTTTTTTACACTTGAACAGATTAAAAGTCATTTGTAGAAAACAAATAAAATTAGGAGCGATTTTTCAGTCTCTTGTTCAAGAAAAATAATCAAGTTTCTAATAATTGGTTTCTCCAAAACCCATCTTCCTCAGAATTCTTTGTGATAACAGTGATTTCGTTTAAATATTCGGATTTTTGTAAAATCAACTGAGGAATAGTTGTAAAGATCTATGTTTGTTATTATACAGGGTGTCCTAGAAGAAAAGATCAATATTCTAGGAGGTCGTAGAATCAGTTATTCTAAGAGAAAAAAAAAATTATACGAATATGTATCCTACTCCGAGCGCTAAGATATTGTCATATGTTCCTTTTGATATTTTTCCAGCATCTTTGTTTAGGATATTTTCGTTCGTCTTTAGCTAAATAAATAGTCATGAAATGGTTACGACATAAAAGAAATCCTGGCTAGCTGGGGTCCCATTTTGCTTCAAAATCCTCTGTTAATTTTCGACAATACAATCACACTTCTTCTTTAAATGTTAACAGAATGCTGATTCGACCATTTGTCTCTCTCTGACATTTATTCCTCCTCATGCGCAGAGCACGTGATCAATACTGAATCTGTAAAATTGTGGTATACCTTCATTTTTGTACAGCTAGAATCCGAAAGACTGTTTTCAAGCGGAAGGCGACCACAGCTATAATTTCCTATTACCTCATCTGTTACCAAATCTTTATTATTTCTATATCTCCATTTAATATAGTTATCTGCCAATTGTTCCGATCATTCATTCAATGGGTATTAAATTTTTATGACGGACATTAAAATAGAAAGTACCTTCCAAAAACTGCAACATCCTTTTATCAGTTGTGGTGAAGAAAAAAATACTGTTCAATCTACATCAGAAAGTAATTATTATAATTTTGCATAATTAGAAATCTTTCTAAAAGAAAACAGAAAATTGGGATTTTTTTTTATTCATTTTATTTATACATATGCGCAGGTCTGTAACCAGAATTTTCTTTCGGGGGGGGGGGGGGGGATCCTCATGGAAAAACTGCCGTGCGGTGATCGTCACAGTAAGCATATCAACACTTCCTATTTTCCTATGGATGTCGTAATAGGCAAAAATTTTACATTGATACGACTACTTCCTAGTTGATTCATAGAGAGATTTTTCTATGTTTAGATTTGGGGAGGAGCTTCAGCCCCCCCCCCCCGGCTACGTTCCTGCATATGCGTATTTAGGAGGGTTAAAGGGGATCCAAGGGGATTCTAGTTCCATAACTCTCGTAATGTATAAAATAGGTCCTGCTTTCTTCAGTTGTTTTTTTTTTTGGTTGGATGGCGTTTCAGAGGATCTCGACTCACCCCACCCTGAAATTTTGAAGACTTATTTTTTTTTAGGCTGTTGGGGGATCGCTTCCCAATTTGCCTCCCCCCTCCCCGAAATAAAACCCTGTATACGCCCCTGTATTTTTAAAATGTCATGAGTAAATGTTACTGGAAAAGATTTATATGTTTCTATTGCAGAGTATTTTTATGCCCTCAAGTGTTGGATTTCCTTTTGGTAGTACCAATGACGAACCAATGTACGTACGAATGGAAGTTCATTATGAGTTAGAAAAAGCGAATCGCTGTAAGTTCAAAATAATAGTTTCAATTTGACACGTTTTTAATATTTGAAATTCATCCAATTTACAACCGAAAAAATCTTTAAATTTCTATAGTATTCTGCCAAAAGTAATACTCTACTCTTAATTTTATAATGTTTAAGCAAAGATTTCATTAAAATTCGATCCTTATTACAGTCATATTACAAATTTGAAAACTGTTTCATTGATAAAAAATATAATTTCAATAAATGTCATGATCGTGATTGATTTTAGATACATTAACTTTAAAACACATTAACTTTAAACTTTAAACAATAAAAAGAATTCTTAAATTGTTTTTTGTAATCTATAAGAGATTTACTGTGGAATTCAGTCTCTTTTACTTCTACAGTTTTATTTTAATATTCATTATCATCATTAACTATTATCTGTTTACTAACTCTGTCTGTAGAGCAATTTCTGCTGTAGAAAATACAATCTACAATTTATTAGTTACTCTACATGTAAAAATCTCCTTCTTAATACAAATTTTGAACAGAAATGGGCTAAATATAAACTAATCTAACAATTGGAGCCACGAAATACGTAAACAATTTCTCACATGATAAAAACAGAAAACTGTATCATTTATAAAGAGACGATATCTCAGCATTACAGAATTGATTCATTTTGTTTCCATTCACTGAAATTGACCCATTGGCCAGAAATCCTGTGATTAACATTGTATTCGGAACATAGTTATCCCTGTTTAATTTTCTTCAGTGGAAGGCCATTAAAGCAATATAGATATATATATTTGATAATTACGACACTGAAGATGGTTTAACGTTATAGGAATTTTACAAGTTTCTGCAGCATACTTCCATACGAATAATGTCACAATCATAATATGCTCTTCAACAATAGGTCACAATCTTCCATCTTAGCACTATGGGATGTTGTAGGTATGTTGCCAAATGTTTACATCAACTTATCTGACAAACTTTTAACTTTGAAAAATCAGAGGAACCTTTGAAAAAGACATGATTGTTGGCATCTGTTGTTGATTGGCTGTAATATTTGATTGAAAAATTCAAAATTCCATCGAAATAGTAAATTTTCTGAGCTTTGTGAACCAGTCATTGTTTAAATAATAAAAATCAATATTTTGAAGTTATATTTTAATTATACACTGACTCCTCAATTGAAAGTGGACACCTGCGGTAGGGAACAGACTCTTTATTTACAGTGTGTCTAATACCGCGTACTGTGACCTTTTGCCGTAAGCACAATAGCCACACGCCGTGGCATGCTCTCCACCAGTTTCTGATAGCAAGCAACCGCTATTTTTGCCCACTCCTCCTTCAAAGCCTGCACAAGTTGGATGCGTGTTTGCAGTCGCATCGGACTAATTCGTCCTACAGATGATAGGGTTGAGGTCCGGACTCTGGGCAGACCACTGAAGTTCCTGAACGTTATTCTCCGGAAACCAGGCGCTGACAACACGGGCCTTAGGGCACGGCGCATTGTCGGGCTGGAACACAAATGACTCTTCACCGAACTGCGACCACAACGTAGGACGCATGGAATTGTCTAGAACGTCCAGATACTGTGTGTATGCCATGTTCCCCTCATCACAACCAATGGACCACGTCCAAACCAGGAGAAACACGACCACACCATCACCGCCAAACTTCACTGTTGGGATGACGCACTCAGCTGTCCACTTTCAATTGAGCAGTCAGTGTATATTCTTCATAACATGCTTAATTTCAAAGAATACTTATCACATATTCAATATTTATTCTTTTTTTATGGATATATTCAGTGAGTTAACCGTGTAATAATTTTCTTATCTTCTTTCTCATATAGCATTTGTTGATAATTCAGGTGTACGCTTGTATCACACAAAAAACCTCAGACCCTATTCTGTAGGAACAATGCTTATGTTACCAAGACCAGTGTATAATATTCCTCCAAAAGCCACTGATTTTCCAACATACACAATCGCTTCACCAAAATGCACTAAGGTATGGAATATCATCATATCAAGACATGTATATACATACACTGTATATTTTAAGTTCTTATCAAATTTCTTAGTTGAGTATCTACAAAATCCGTTAATAATTGTGACTGCTTAACAGTTCCATTTTTTTCGTTCCACTGCATGACTAGATATAGATATTGTACTAACCAACCTCATATTAAATAATTAAAAAACACAACTAACTGAAAGTTATTAAGCTTCCTTACACTATTGTAATTAACAAATGATAATTAACTAATAAAAGAACCCAATTAAGAACCAATTTAATCATTTAAATTTTGAGAATGACTACTTTTCATTTCATATATAACCGATATCCGTTTTTGTTCATGTACTGTGGGTGGCATTCCCAATGTCACATTAGCTGCCAGATGCTTCCCAGCAAGCAACAAGCTCTCCGCTCTTAGAATCAAAATAGTAGCATGGTTACAAATGACTTAATTATCCTCCTTCAAAAACTTTTCTAACAATTATCACGCTGTTATAATTAGTATTACTGTTATTTATAGTCTGAAGAATATAGAGCTCAATATTCAATATAGACAATGAGACACAGTGAATTTAGAATTACAAATTACCGTAGCCGAAATTACAGCAGTAACAAATTGTTCTCAAATATTCATTGTTCTTATATCTCCAATGCAAATTCTGCGTAATTATTTACTAAGCATAATATTTAGCTTTTATTATTATTTTTCATTCGTTTCAAATTTATGTAAATAATTTTGTTTAGAAAATAAAGAAAAAAAATTAATATCGTTCTTTTTTATATATCATTCCTTTTAACCATAAACAAACTATATTGTCCAAATATTTTCTAAATGGACACCTATTAAAAAAAATAATAATAATTTGAAGCTTAGATAAAATGAAAATTGCAACTGAATATAACCAAATGAAATCAGTAGAATTAGAAAATTTTATTTATTCTTATTAATTTTTTCAGGCTTTATTTCCAAAAGAAGGAATTCATATTTTAGGAGTATATTTACATTCGCATTATTTTGGTGAGTTTCTAAATAAAATTACGAAATGTAATAATATTAATTGAAAATCTATGAAATATAACTGACACAATTTCTATGAATGATAGAAAAATAGAATACAGAGGGAGGATTGTACTGAACTATTTTTAGAATACCATTTCCAATTATTAACAGTTCAATGAATTACAAGCCTTATAATTATAGTAATTTAGAAATATGTAAGACTTTCCATGAAATTTGTAACAATTTATCACAGCTATGCATTAACCTCACAATACAGGGTGATTCAAAATATCCTGTACAAACTTGGTAGGTCAGGAATATAAAAACAAACCGTATTCATAGTGGAACGTTTATCCGCAAACGCCACTCGTATCTGCTGGAGGGCATTAGTTGGGCATTGGGAGCCATCGTCATTGGAGTCCTTGACTTTGTACGAGTACGATGTTTCGCTTCACTAAAGCTGAGAAGGCAGATATACACCTAGTCTACGGGGCAGTGAATGGAACCGGATGAGCCGCTGTACGACTGTATCGTGAATGGTTTGCCCAACAGACGTGTGCCCAATCATCAAACGTTTGCGAGTTTGCACCCGAGATTGAAAAGAAATTTGAGCACCTTCTGTGAACCTGTAAGTGTACAGCTTATTGTCATAATGTAAACATAGGGTTAATAAACATATTTTCTATCTTACTTGTTGTCTTTTATTTCTGAACCTTAGTATACCTTCTAGCAAATTCGGGCGACGTTTGCGGACATACGTTCCACTATGACTACGGTTTGCATTTGTATTTCTGACTTACCTTTAAAGTTTGTACAGATAATTTTGAATCACCCTGTGTAATCTAGAGTGACTGTTCAGAAATGATTCCATTATTCTAATTACATTGTAGCTAATATCCAAAATTAATAAAAAAAAAAAAATGTAAAAATAAACTAAAATGTTTTGTTTTGTTTTGTTTTTTTTTAGTTGAAAAAGTAACAATGTATCATTTTCGCAATAACAAAGAGATAAATAGAATATCAGATGAACATTTTGAATTCAACTTCCAGGTAATAACAATTATTTATTATTTGAAGGTTTAAGGTCCGAAATATTGAATGAATTTCTCCCTGCAGTAGAAAAACCCTCATCCAAGGTTACATTATTTATCTACATGACCTACTCCTTCTTCATATCGAGGCTCTATTTCAATTTGGTTTCAATGTTTTCAACTGATTAAAAATGTCTTAAAAATGTCTTTACTTTAGTGAATTGCATCCATACTTATGTCCAAAAATGTTTTTAAAAATAATAAAAAAAAATTAAAACGAGAAAAAAATTGTTTTCATATTGTACACGAAACCGTAGCCACTCTAAACATGTTCCGGCCACTAAGGCAGAAAGTGACCCGCAGAACGGAACACACATTTTTTCCAATTCTGCAAGTCATAAGGTTCCATTAAGGTGTCACTCTTGTCTGTACAACTTATAGTTTGGGCTGTGGAGGTGGCGACGGATGGACAGAACCTTATGAAAATCTCCCACTTCCCACTTTGTGAACTGGGATCTTTCAAAATGAATTCGGCAAATATTTTCTTTCAATGCTTGCATATTATTTCGTAATGAATGATGACATAAAACAATGATTCTTATAACAAAATAGTGAAACAGAGCGATTGTAGTAATTAAAATTTTATGATAAAACTAATTAAAATCTAAAATAATTTAAAAATTATTCTTAAGATTTCAAAATATTAAAATCTTAAAAATAAAAATACTTCACTGTATAGAAGTTACTACCAATTCTCGATTCTTCTTTCACTTGTTTCAGAATTGTTCGACCTCAATCTAGTCCTGTTGGTCACGAAACGCTGGGAGCCTTACCTCCCGCGCTCCCGTGTTGATGGGATTGCTTTTTTATTATTATTATTCTCTTTGTTAATCACTAAATCATACAAGAAAGTTGTTGTTAGTGTTAATTTTCTCTTTTACAAATTGTTTCAGGGTCAAAGATGGTTAAAAGAAGAAATTGTAGTTTTACAAGTGAGTGCTATTCATTTATATTTGAATTTCAAAGAAAAAGTAAAATATCTCATTATAACTAACTCATAATATCTTCTTTGTCTTCTCTGTAGAACGATACGATTATCTATGAATGTATTCACAATACCACTAGAAAGGATACGTCACTGTATGTAAGTAAATACTTTGTTTTCTTTTAATTTAATTGTTATTTTTGTATTTTTATGTTAATCTCTTTTTTAATTTAATGTGCTTTGTAAACCCCAATTTGTCAAAAAATGAGAACACAACCACAATTAATCTTTTTGAGATTTCTGAGCACTTTTATTTCAGGATGAAATTTCTTGTTTTTGTACTTGGGTCGTTTAATAAGTAAAGCAACACATTTTTTTTTTCTCGGCTAATATTTGATGAAAAAACGTAAAATTTTCTGTACAGTATCTTCAAACATTCCCGCACTTCTTAAATTGTTTCATCATTTTCCGCTGTGCGGCAGCACTGTAGATAGCATTCAAGATGGCGTTTGCGAATGAGATGTGGTCCAAACAAAGAGCAGTTATAGAATTTCTTTTGGCGGAACAGGAGACCGTGACAAATATTCACAAGCGCTTACAGAATGTCTATAGATACCAGGCACTTGATAAAAGCACTGTGAGTCGTTGGATGAATCGTCTGTCGTCGTCGGAAGAAGGAAAAGGGAAGCTGTATGATCTCCCTCGCTCTGGCCGGCCGCACACAGCTATGACTCCTGCCATGTTGCAACGATCAACTCAGAAGCCTATGTGAAGACTCTTTAAGAAACTGAGGAAACGATTCCAGCGTGTTCGTGGCCACAAAGACGTGAACAAACTTCTCTTGCTCCACGACAGCGCCAGACCACACTCAAGTCTGTATACCCGCGAGGAGATCACAAAACTTCTCTGGACTGTTCTCCCTCATCCACTCTACAGCCCTGATCTCGCACCTTCGGATTTCTTCCTATTCGGACCTGTAAAGGATGCAATCCGCAGGAAGCGATATGGCAACGATCAGGAAGTTCTTGACGCAGTAAGAAGTTGGCTGAGGCACAGACCAGTCGAGTGGTACCGTCAAGGCATACAAGCTCTGACATCTCGGTAGTGTAAGGCCATAGACTTGAACTGAGATTATTTTGAAAAATAGTTTTTTGTAGTTAAAGAATTGATGAACAAGGTGATAAAACAAATCTACTTTGAGAAAAAAAAATGTGTTGCATTACTTATTGAACGACCCTCATATATAGTTAATATATTCTGTTTTACATTCCATAGATGAAGATAGATTTTCACTTTCTAAAAAGAAAACAACCGGAAATAAACAGCAATGAATTCTGAAACACAATAAACTCTTTTTATCTATTCCAGTCTAATGTTTCACTAAGAAATTAATTTAGTTTATACATTTATTAAGAATATTTTAGAAAATAACCGTTCAGTCATTATTTGTGATAATTCTGTTTTGTTTGTTAGTTTCAGAAGACAATTCACTTTTGTATCAGATCTGAACGTAATAATATCCCTTTTTATTATAAATAGAACTTAAAAAATAAATAATATTGGATTTCGTAAGTTTTGTCAGTCTTGTAATTATCTATTAGGAATTTGTTTTGATGTGGTAAATACAAAAAAAACATTCAAAAGTTATACACATCATGAATAATTTAAGTTATAAAATAGGTTGGAAACTGATAAAAATCAAGCCTTAAAATGGATTACCATTCATTTTTGTTAGCAAATCTAATTACTAACACCACTGATTTAACACTAAATAACATAAATTAGTTCTACTATTTGTGAATAGAAAAATACAATATAACTTTATTTTATTTAGAATATACTGTTTTTACTTATTTTCAAGTCCAAATAAAACATATAGATACTAAGTGTTTTTTTTCAAAATAAAATTATTTTAAATATGAAAATTCAATTGAAAATCATAATAATTGCTTTGTTTTTTGCAGCCCTTCTTTGGTGCTAAAGATGATATGTGTACTTTTTTCACTGCTTTTTATCCTATAGTTCCGTATTCGATATTTATGAGTGGCTTAGTACCTAGTGAACTGCATAATTTTTTTAACATGATTCCTAATGTAAGCAAGTAAGTTCGGTTTGTTTTTGATTTTTTTTTATATAAAATATTTCCATAAAACAATAAGATGCAATTAATAGCAAATGATTTTCATTCAGTCAGTCAATAGCCTGAATGAAGCCAAACTAAAACAACATTTTTAAAGGATCACCTTCAGGAAAATACGATAAATACGAAAAAAAAAAACAATAAAATTCGCTGACGATCAGGCTATACTTGCAGAGAATGATAACGACATGCAAGAGATGTTAGACAATGATATGATTTATTGTGTCTAACATCTCTGGCAACATTAGAAACATTCAGAATGAAAAAATATGGATTTTAAACTGTGTGTAGGCTGAAAAAGGACTTTTTTTAAACAAAAATCGCACACGTAAAAATTTATTTAATACAATAATATATTCGTGTTAACTTTCGTAGATGCTTGCACATAAGGAAATTCAAGTATCAATTCCTCCTTCAAACCATGTTTCGTGGTTGTCTAAACTTTATAAAAATAACAAAATCAATTACATAATATACATGTTATAGTGCAGAAAATACAAAACTGCACTTAAATAAACTAAAGGTTGAGTTCGTCTAACTTAAGAAGGCAGTCCCCTCAGGCGCTGGAACTGAGAACTTCAAAAAATAGGGGTGAAAGGGTATCAGGGTATTATTGTGGAATTTAAAAAAGGTCTTATGTGATCCTTTTTTTAGTACATTTTAGAGAATTCAGCTGTTCGGAAATGTATTTACTTAAAGCCGATAATAACCAGATAATCAAATTCTGCAAACACTGTTGTAATTTTTCCTCCCCACCCCCGTTTACTTTATACCTTTTACCCTTATTTTTTCAAGTTGTCAGTCCCAACGCCTGAGGGCGTTTTTATTTACATTTTATATTATTTATATTAAAAGATTTAGTAAACAATCACAAATATATGTTAACAACCGTATTTAAAAGAAGAAAAATTAACTTACAATAAAGCAGTGTTATGTTAACTGTTATCCTATTCACTAAGAGGGATTCAGATTTCTCCTCTTGTTTGGTTTAACAAATTTCAAAGTAGTCTATGATATGAAATGTTTTTCTCAGAATAGCAACAAAATATTTCAGTTATAAAGTTTTTATTGCAGTTATTAAAATACTCTTCATCACAATTGGATATTCTCTTGTCTGAGGGATTCAAGATACTGAAACGGAAATGCGATAAACCTAATATACTGACCAAGATCTCCTGAAGAAGACTCGAGGTACTGGGGCCGAAATATTGACTGAACCTCACCCGAAGTGCGAAAAATCCCTCAGGCAAGAGTATATCCAATTATCATGGCCCCCTGTTCCTTCAGAACCAAACTATGCTATTCATCAATTTTATTATTCATCTGCCAAATTTTCCAAATGCTTACAACCACGGATAAAATTCGTTCTTAACTTTACGTTTTCATTAATATAGTTATACTACAGTACCTACAACTAAAAAAAAAAAACAAAAAAACAAAAAAAAAACTGATTTTTTTTTCAGATTCTACTATATTTATAACATTTCTTGTAATCATTAGTAAAATAGCCACTGTCCATAATACAGAAAAATCAAAACGTTTATTTGAGAACATGACGCTTCCAAAGCAGACATAGACTCATAGAAAAACGTTTCCACAAATATCTTTATATAAAAACACCAAGGAACAAAAAAACTTCTTTCAACTTAAAAACTTAACCATTGAATGCGGGTTTCACCACTCAGTAGGAGATTAACTAGGGATTGTTTATGGCCACATAGCATCACTTTATTATCTGAGGTATTCAAGCCAATGAAAAAAAAAACTTCAAAACCTTATGGAGATTGAACGAATTACACAAAAGCGTTTTTGGAAACCGAAACATATTTCACTGCATCTTTTCATTATTGGGTTCCACAATTAACACAAAATTACCTCTTTTAACTTTTGAACCATTCAATTAATTTTGATGCGGTTTTCTGAAAATTGTGCAGAGGGCTAAATTCTGCTTCTTTAATTGGTTTTCTTCCGAAAAAACTACACTGAACCAAACCTGGACAGGAACATACTTCGTTAGTGGACTTCTGTAACACCTCCGCCTGTTTTGAGACCTGGTTAGTTCTTTGGTTAGGGATGATTCCTGAACGGTTCGTTTAGGAAGTTTTATTTAACCTCTCGCACCAATGACGTTTTCAAGTCCATCCTGGACTTTCCGGAAATGCAGTTTCACAGACATGCTCCGCACTTACGTCGAGGGTTGACATAAGTTGAAGCACTACTTTATTTTCCACTTATCTATGCATGTACAGCACTGCAATCATCATATATGTGCATAACTATACTGCATTTCTAATTAAAATAAATCTTTACAGTATTAAATAAACAAGAAATAGGATTCTTGTAATGGGAATAAATAATTTACTAAAGCATCTACAGTAAAGCATTTCCATATCCCACCCAGGTTATAGCTATTGGAACCCAGTAACTTAGAGTGCTATTTTCCATTTTCTATTCTATAAAACTGTCCTATAAAGAGGTAAAGAAAAGAGTAGAAAAATTTGTAATGACCTTAACCTTCTTTTTCTTATTTGGGCTAAAGAATGAGGTTGGCAAAAAAAAAAAAAAAATGGCGTTGCAGTTGGACGTTAATCAGATGTATTTGGTGACCGAAGCAAGCGGACACAATTCCGGGGCATGAAATCAATTGAAAACGGATGTTAACTCCAACAGAGCCGTTTCTAGGTATTCTGCCACCCTAGGCGAGAACTGAAAAATGCCGCCCTCACCAAAAAAAAAAAAAAAAAAAAAAGACAATTCTATTTTAACAACCAAAAAAAAAAACGGAATCCGTCCTTCGGCGGCCCTAAAATCTTGCCGCCCTAGGCGGCCGCCTAGTCTTGCCTAATGGTAGAAACGGCCCTGACTCCAGAGCCACATAATACGGGGTATGACTAAGTTCTTAAAGTTCACAATCACACAATTCCTCAGGAATTCCATTACCTTAGATAAATCAAAGTTTCTTTTTGATACATTTTCTAACGAATTATTTAAATTAACTTTTGAATTCCTTTGTGTTAATCCATTATATTCTCGACTGTTCCACGTAGCAATGTTCCTAACTGAATGAAATCTCTTTTTAAAAGCAGAACGGTCTCCTATGTATTCTGACATCCTACTGTGAATATACATAAGTCGGACATGATAAACAGAGCCGTCGCCCTGGGCGCTGCGGCCAGGGGGGCGCCGCGGCACGTCAAAAATAAAACAAATTTTGGATATACCGGGTTTTTTTTGTTTTTTTTTGGTTGTAGATTTTTGGGATGGTGGGGGGGGGGGGCGCAAATATCAAGTGTAGGGCGCCTGACGAAATCTTGCCCCGGGCGCCAACAAACCACGCGACGGCCCTGATGATAAAGAAAAACATTAACGAAACAAATGTACAAACTGATGTCCCTCTTCTCACGTGCACAGGTTGAAACGATGCTGTACATTGTATTGCAGTTGTGATTTATGACGTCACCACCAGCAAAAGCGGATGTTTCTGTGTACAGTATATCCATTCAGCACAACTTGTTTATTGAATATGTTTTTAGAAAATGTCATTAATAAGTTTTAGTTATTTAGTGATATTAGTTTTGTAATAAGTGAAAAAATAAAGTTCATTCTAAATCTTACATCTTTTCTTTTAACACAGCTACAAAAACCTCAATTGGATGAACATGATTCTGCAGATGATTCATTCCTTAGGAGTTCTCTTTTATTCTTCGAATCGTAACTGGACCCAAAAAGCAATAGATGATTACAAAAATGTATTCAGATATGGAGAATATTCTGCTTTTTGTCGTATTGATGACCTACAAACCAATGTGGTAAGAGTATTGAATGCATTTGGTAACGATAACAATTCAGAAACGCATCAATGCAGTCAGTAGCGTATATAGAATATATTTTCGGGGGGGGGGGGGCCAAGATTCATATAATTAAGTAGACACCCCATGGAAACCTATCTGTTCAAACCAAAAAGAAAAACCGATGGAAACCTATCTGTTCAAACCAAAAAGAAAAACCCATGGAAACCTATCTGTTCAACCAAAAAAAAACGTTGGGATGCCATACCTTCATTATTTCGGGGGGGCCCGGGCCAAAAAATCTATTCAACCAAAAAAAAAAAAAAACAATGAAAACCTATCTGTTCAACCAAAAAAAAACGTTAGGAGGACATATCTTCATTATTTCGGGGAGGGGGCCCGGGCCCCCTCGCCCTCCCCCCTTATATACGCCCCTGAATGCAGTAAATCTTTCTTATTTCACTCATTTTGAAGTAATAGGAAACTTGTAAAATTGACATTAACTCATTGATTGTTTTCGTTAAATGAAGATGTTGTAAATGAAGATGATTTCAATTTTTCAATATTGTTAACAATTTCCTTGAAGTTCTTCAGTATCCAATAAGAGACAGAAAATATAAAAATTCCAAAATCTATAGTAACTGAAGATATATATATACGAAGTTTTCTAAGTATAGTGTTTTGAATAATAACTAATTCAAGCTCACTGCATTCCTTAGACATGTGTACAGTTGATTTTGTCCTTAAATGAATATTAAATCCAACTGGACTTATATAAAATAAAATACAAATTTGTACATCGCGTGAAGTTTCGAATTGATTGTTATTCATTTTAGTAAATTGAGCTTCATATTCTGAATCAAACAATTTTTGTTTTATGCTGAAAAAAGTACAACAGGATGACAGACTTTGAAAATGTATTAAATGCACTTGCTTAAAAAGCATTATTTCTTTATAAAATGTTGTATTTCATATCTGTAAAACTCATCAAAATATGGTAGTGGGTTGATGAAGTTGAATTTTGCAGAAAATTGTCATTAACATCATAGTTCGTTAATAGTTTTCAGAAAATAATACACATTGCTATGAATAATGTTTATGAGTAAGCAAATTCTTAGCGCTAAGGAGATTTTCATAGTCAATTCAGTCGCACCATGAATACCTTTATTATATCCTAATAAATCTTCTGGGTATCAATAAAATAACTCTAAACAAAAACGAAAAAAAAGGACAAAATTTCAAAATTAATTCCCTGGTTCATTATTATCAAGATCACAAGATTGTTTTCGTTATATTTCGAAGGTGGAATTTCTTCATTGTGTCAAATTAAACTATTTGTAAAAACTGATATATTTGCAGTAGGCAAGGTCTCATAAAATTAACAATATTGAGTATTTAATAAATAGAAATAATAATCAAATATTTTTGTTTTCTTTTCAGATACAAGAACAACTTCGACTTCCAAATATATCTTGAAATTAATAGTAACCTCAAACGTCTTTCGAAATAATGTAATATGTTTAGAGAATATGTACTGTTTCCATAAATATGAAAACAATAAAGATTTTTTAACTTCCTTTTATTTTAAATCATGTACATAGAATCTTTCAGCTAATTATTCCTATATCACAAACTCTAAGCACTTTTTTGTTTGTTTGTTTGTTTGTTTGTTTTAATGCTTTGTGTTATGAAAGGTTAGATTCTTTTCCACTTTCAATTATGTATTCATCAATCGTATTATCAAAATATCTTTGATATGTAACGTTATATAAATCAATCGATCATTTGAGGAATTTCATTCGACACTCGACAACTTTTAAAAACTTTTATAAAAACTTTATAAAATACAATTAAAACTTTTATACAAACTTTAACAATTACATACATCTAAGAACTGGAATTTCACCTAGTATTATAGAAAATTCTCCATAACTACACGTTAACTTTCAGAAATCCTTTATTCGTGATATTTCGCAAATTTTATTCAAATTTGCTTCTTCGGACGTTTAAAAAACTCCTTCTCTAATAACTTTTACCACTTGGCTTTCTACATGTACTATACCTTTGTAAGCCGTATTATTGTTATGTATTCTGTGTATTAGAGAAGGAGTTTTTTAAACGTCCGAAGAAGCAAATTTGAATAAAATTTGCGAAATATCACGAATAAAGGATTTCTGAAAGTTAACGTGTAGTTATGGAGAATTTTCTATAATTACATACATCAATAAATACAGATCTTATATTCACTAATAACATCCTCAGAGAGCTGTTTCGCGTTGGTGGAGGCTCATCAACAGATACTTTTTGTAACACTCAGGTCTGCAATACAACCAAGTAGAGATGATCGAAGAAAAGACAGTTGGATCTTCAAGGAAACAAAACAATCACGATAATAGTGAGACAGAATTGGTACGCCAACATTCATTCGTGTCAGAAAAGAATTAAAAGGGGGGCACAAGTTAATTGGAGAGCTCTAATAGAAGAATATTTTCTTTTTTGACTTAAGTTTTTGGGCTGCCAAAGTTGTTGTTTTTTTGTTTTTTTTTCTAAAATTTAAAAAAATTACAATTTTGGAAGCAGTGTTTGTCTTCTTTCATCAGATGATAATAATAAACTTAAAAAAAATAGCTGTACCAAGGGAGAAAAAAAAACGATTATTACATCAACTTTTACCAGTTTAATCAAGTGAGGGATTTATCTGAAGGGCACTTCTATTCGTTTAAAGGATAAGAAAGCAGATGCAGATCAACCAGTGGCGGCTCGAAGCTAAAATTAGTGGAGGACCCACTAATTAAAACTAAAAAAAATTACTGGGGGTGCTGCTCCAGAAAAATTTTAGCAATTTTTAAATTGTTACAGTTCAAGCTTGATCTATTCAATTAAAAATGAAATCCATTCTTTTTGTATGCGAAAAGATTCATTTTTGCGAAAAGATTGTGGAGTAAAAAAAAAAAAAAAAACTATCTTCCACCAGCATGTCAGGGTCAGCACGGCCGGAACGACAATGCCTCTCGCCGTCGCGTCGCAGCCTCGCGGGCAGCTTCCTATAGCCGCATGCGCACAACAGTCTAAACCACGCCGCTGGAACTGTGAAGCGCATAGTTCCATACAAAGATTTCTGTATCTTTTTCATAAACTTGGGGATGGCTACTGACATTAAGCTTAAGGATTATATATTGTACAAGTACAAAGAAAGAATTAAAGAAAGAAGGACTCTTATATTTAATGTTATCGATAATATCAAGTGGAAATAGGGGGTGCTGCAGTTCCACAGTGCCTATACCCGAGCCGCCACTGAGATCAACAGAACAAGTTTTCCAATGACAACAAAATGGTTAAGGAATGATATAAAGGCATTTCAATCTGTGTGGATGGACAGAGAACAGCAGTGAAGAAAAGAAAAGAAACTTAGTTTCTTTATTCAAATTCCTTTTGCGCCTGACGGTATCACAGGCCAGAATTTGAAACATTGCTTTTTACTTTGATTTTTAATTGTTTTCTTTCGGAGAGGCCACTTTCCGGTGCGAGAGTGGTTTCCCTTATCAATTTTGCACTATCTGAGGGGATCGTCGGGAAGTGAATGTTGATGAGTCCACGAAAAGGACGAAACGACCGTCCAAGATTCTCACCAATGAAAACTCAAGATATTTTTAATTTCTTTATAGGCCTACTTTTATAAAGAAAAGAACTCTTAAATATTTAGTCAGAAAAATAAAAAAAGAAAAACATTGAAAGACGTATTTTTAATCATAAAAAAAAAGTTTTTTAATCTAACTAGTCGGCTACCCGTCGCTTCGCTCCGGAAGCCTCGCGTATGTA
>JAFIDM010000005.1:10343373-10372358 GCA_023159025.1 Thereuonema tuberculata
TAATGACGTACTGCGTCTTTCTTTTTTGACTTTCTTTTTAATTACAATTGTTACTTTTCAGTCAAAGTCAGTTCAGTTTTGACAGATAAGTCAAAAAAGCAATATGAAGAGAGTTGTAATTCCCATGGCCTAATGGGTAAGATGTCTGACTTCGGATCAGAAGGTTGCAGGTTCGATTCCTGTCGCGGATGTTTCATTGAAAAAATTCTTTCTATTTTTCATTCACACAGAAAACTGCGCCGGACAGACAGACAGACAGAGAAATAAAAGATTTTAGTAATATAGATTAAAAGGAAGGCAGCGTTTCTAACTTAACAAAACAGAATTACTTTAAATTATCCTACAATCATTAGCAAAAACACAGGGTAAACTTCATTGTGAAATATGTCATCAATAAAATTGGCATCAGTAATTTGCATTTTGTAAAAAAATTTCTAAAACTTAAAAAAAAAAGGAATTTAAAATTGATTGACCAACAAAAGAAAGTAAGTTTCCAAATACATGAAATACTTATTGAAACTTGTTCATCGTCTTATCTTTTCTGAAGGATATTTATTATTGTTAGTTTACTTTGTTATCTTTTTTTATTCACGCACTGTTGTAATACATTACAGTTTATACTTAGTTGACGATATCACTAACACAGGTGTAATAACAAGATTTCTCTATTACTCATCACTGAATGCACCTCCCACCAGCTGTGATGACACACGGCATGAATCAAAGAGAACAGATTCTGAAGGTTATCTGACTTGTGAGATATAACACAGTTTTTAAAGCAAAAAAAACACCTCCTCGTGGATAACCTCATACTACTTCAGAAAAAGAACACTCCATAAAAATTATTTTCTTATTCTTAAAAGGGTTCTGATTCGGTAAATTTATATCTCTTAGATTTCATTTTCTTAAATAGAATGGAACAATTGAGAATAATGCAATTATCTTTCTCATACTTAAATGTAAAATTATAAAACTGATAATAAAATAAAAAACTCTGTTTCCGTCTTTATGCGTATTTTTAAATAATAAAACAATTAAGTTAAAGTATTTCACTGTAAGCCTATATTGCTCTCAGGTAACGGTCCCAGGTGATTATCGCCACGCCCACCCGCCTTTAGCACAGGGTATCTATTCATCAGAGAACTGGGTAGATCCTACCCACGTAACACAAAGCGTTGGCCCAACGTTGGCTGATGGTTGGCACTGTTGGGGAATGGTTGGTGGTTTTGCCAACCAATTGCCAACAATGGCCCAACCTTGGCAACTAGGGGTTGGGCTAACATTACGAAAGCATCGTTGGCCCAACGTTGTTTTTTGGTTGGAAAATTAAAAATGATAAATTGTGTATCATGTTGCTGCCAGAAATTTTCACGGGTCTGTGTGTTAGATGCAATTTTTTATATTCATAAAAGTTGGAGCTTGGTGTCAAACACATGCATTTCAAATTGCTCTCGACATGCTAGTTTTCAATTTTCTACAAATAGGGTGGCTGAAATAACAGATGAAGATGATGAAGACGATATTCCTTTAGGTGTGTTAATACAATATCTCAAAATTCGCGGCTGTGCTATAGAAGGGAAAAGTGAATGCGTGAGAATTGATGATGAAATTGCTACCACTTCTCAAGCTTCGATTCCGAAATTGTTTCGCAAGTTTTAGATTCCAATGCATTAGAAAGTGAGGATAACGACAGTGATACTGAAAGTGAAGCGGTGACACAAGCAGAAGCGCTCACAGCATTAAATGTCGTAAGACATTTTTTTACGAGCCATGAGGGAGCTGAAGAACATTTTCAGAAACTACAAAACTTAGAAAACATTGTACAAAAGATGAAACCAAAATCGCGACAGTCCTATATTAAACTTATGGATTATTTTAAGTAAGGTCAGTTGTACATCTGTTGTACTTTGCTTGATCATACTAGTACTATTTGTATACAATTTTATTCCGAATTAAAAATTTAAAAAAATAATTTCTTTCTGATTCCATTAATTTTAATTGGTTCAACTAAATTAAAAAAATGTAACCCAATAAACTGATATTTTTGTACGTATTAAATTTTACAAAGAATTATACTGTATTTATATAATGCTTATTTATTGACAAATGCGTATGAATCGGTTATAAGGTCAGCCCGCTTATAAGGTCATTTTCGCGAGGTCCCAAGGGATGACGTTATATCGAGGTCCGACTATATATATAGGTTTACTCAGTATACTACACTGTAATGACATATGGCCCAAGTGCGGCCCGCACTAATCCCCACGTAAAATATTTGGCCCTCTTATAACAAAAGGTTGCTAAACAAAAGGTGGTTTAGATTATTGATATATTTATCTTGCAGTACTTGCTGAAATACGCATGTTTCATGTTTCATAAGAAGCAATACCTCGCAAAATATCTGTTTGGGACTGAGATGAAATTGTATTTTTCCGAAGTATTTGTATCGGGAAATCAAATAGTGAAACATGCTCAGAAGGAACATGCCTTCAGATAATTTCGATACCTTCTGTAAAATGGAGAGCTCATTTCTTTTGCGGATCGACTAACACTCACTTCATTGGATGATTACGAGTCGCTGAAGCCTATACCTCTAGCATTCTTAATTTCATTGTATGATTGGTATGTGGTCCTGCATTTTTTTTTTTTTTAATTTTGTCTTTTTTAATAGATTGGTATTATAAGTTATTTTGTTTTAAAATTTTATTCCATATTATTATTCATTCCATTTCATTTCATATTATTGTTATATGATATTAATTTATTAATTTATATAAATTGTTATACGATATCAATTTAAAGATTTTCTTTGTAAGCTTTTTATACAATGAAATTTGCTTAAGGTGTGAATAATATATCTAATGTTAACAAAAAATACTATTATAACCTTGTAATCAAACATCATAATCAAATTTTTATTATAAGAATCTATCGCATTTTTGTTAGATTGCTATTAGAATAAAAAAAGAAAAAAAAAAGGCAGCCTGTCAGCTGGGAAAAAAATACTCAAAGACAGGGATAATAAGTAGAAGACCCCATTTTCCGTTTTTCTTCCCCTATTTTCTATCCTCCTGTCTCTTGGAATGGCACCGTCCTATTGACTCCACTCGAGGTACTGTTCGTTTCGAAAAGCGAGAACCACAACAACACAGACGATTCTAACCCGCAAAGGGGTGATACGCTGAGATGGGCACTTTCTTAAGATCTGTTTTTCTTTTAGTACCTGTTATTTTTGCAATAGTATTTATTCTTTCCATAATTCTTTCCCGAAAAGCGCAAATAGAACGCAACTACTAGTAAACTAACACTGATAAAAAGTAAATATCCTCTCTTTATTTCTCCTCAATCATGTTTTCATGAAATCCAAGGAAACCTGACCTTCAAAAGCGTTGAAGGCTCTCGTAAACAAAACCGAACACTACTTTCGTTTTAGTAAGCTACTTTGTTTTGTCATTTGTATTTGTTTTTAGTTATATAGGACGGCATGCTGCCTTTTTACTTTTTTGGTTGGAGGGGCGGCATTCGTGACCATTCTTCCAGGCCGCCAAAATACCTGTATGCAAACAAATTATAATTGAAGGCTTCCTAATCTGATTAAACTGAGCTATTCAAAATAAAAAAAAGTAAATAAAATTAAATAAATAAATGAGTAAATAAAATTAAATAAAAAAAGCTAAAGTTAATTAGAAAATATTAATGAAATAAATTAATAAAATAAGAATAACTATTATTTACAATCCCTTAAAATTTTCTTCTGTCTGATACAATGGTTAATTATAAATAAATCTTTTATAGAAATTAAAATGATCTGTTATATCTTTATCCAACTGTTAGGCAAATATTGATTATTATTATTTTGAAAAAAGTAAATAAATAAAATAAAGTCTTGCTTATTTAAATATTTATTAAAATAAACGCCGTAAGCATTCATTTTAAACAAGCCTTTAAAGTTAAGTTTTTTAAATATACAGTATTATAAATAAAAAAGATTATGGTATAATTTGCTATTGAAATGGTTCGATAGAACTACCGTAGAATTTCAGTTCCCTTTAGCCAATCAGCAACCGTCTTTGTGAAGCCATCGCCTGCGGAAATCATGGACGTCCGATACAACATGGCGAGCGTCAATCGAGATGCGATACACAAGCAGACTCAGCAAGACTGGGCCAACCGTGAATATATCGAAGTCATCACGGGAAGCATCAAGAAAATTACAGATTTTCTCAATTCCTTCGGTAAGAGAACATAATTAGCGGTCGGGAAACAGTTGTTCTGTAAGCCTAACAAAACCAATCGATATTTATGAATGGACTCTTTGATCATCCGATCATGTTCTCACATCAGTTAACGTTCTCAACTCTTTTATTTCAAATAAATGAAAAATAATTTTTATTTATGAAAAGTAAACATCGGTATAACTCATAATAATGTGAAATTATATTTGGGAAGAAATTAATATTTTGAGTGATGAATATTTATCATTGCTGAAATACATCTAAATTTCCAAAACACATTTGTAGACAAGTTTCGTGGAATTATAGTTATATTATAATTTATTTTGATATAATATCATCAAGGTTTACCAACTGTAAATTGTAAAAACTGTAAAAATTCATTACCAATAAACATCTGTAAAATAATTTACGAAATTAATTAAAGTGTGTTACCACCATAACGCTTACGTACAATTTGAAGTACAAATTGTAAGTTTAATGTAACTAAAATTTATCAGATTAATTTTATCAAATTAATTCATTATCAATTATTGGAAATTATCAAAAAGAAGCACGAGAGAGTAGAAATAACGGTTATGTAATCAGTGCTACGATGTATTTATACGATTTGAGATCAGATCTAGACGCAGATAATCTAATCAGAACTTTAGACTGTGGTTAGAATCATTTGTCTGTATTTACATTATTAACAGAATAGAAACTCTTTTTAATACGAAGCAAACTTTTATTTACTTTTTCGTTAAGGATCCAGAATTAATCATAACTAAAAGACACAAAAATTACTTCACAAAATTTTAGGAAATTGTTTTTTTAAAACAATTGTTTTGTTACTTTGTAAGTTAAGATTCACTATACAATGATGAATAATTAATTTGTTTGATCTTCGTTTTAATTAATCACCATAGTAATTATTATGTCTGCTAAGTTTAGCGAATAGGAATTTAGACACTTTTCTTTCACACTGTATTCACATTTTTTTACAGAAGTTTTTTAAGATAAAAATTGACTGTAATGTTACTGTTGGTTCTTTTAGGCTTATTCAAGCTAGGCTTTGGTTGGGGCCTTGCGTTTGTATTCAGGATCTGGGCATTTTTTTGTTAATGGAAGTTTTAGATTAGTTACATCAATAATAAAAACTCTCATAAAAAGGGACCTTGCAAATCTATCCTTTCTAAATGCATGTACAACTTTTAAAGCTAAAGAACACTACAAAATACATAACTGGAAATGAATGTCACCAAAATCTGAAGAAATAATTTAATATTTGTTAATATTTAATTGAATGGCATTAAAAAAAAGCTAAATTTGAAATCATTAATTGTTTAATAATTAAGCTAGAAATTGTTGTACATATATACAGATATAGACATACCTACATCCTACCTAATATATAAAAGTGAAAATCTGTAAGTTTGTATGTCGTTAAATCACACCTCAATGATGCAATGGATTCAATGATTTTGAATGCAGAAAGTCTATCACACGGAGAAGGATATTGGCTACTTTTCATCCCAGTCCATCAAGTTCCCATGGGATGAATGAAAAAATCCAAAAACTGCCTAAAATAAAAACTTCTCAAAGCTGTCATTAGGTGGTGCCACCGCAGTCTTAAAACAAGTGCCTTTAATTGTATTAGGCGATGTCTGCAGTAATAAATATACAATACGGGTAATTAATATGTTGGCTATTGTTTACAATTTAGAATATAAAAATATAATATTAATTTCTAATGATCACATGTTTTGTTACCAACTGCGGAAGTTTCGATAGAGTTAATTAATACGTTGGATATTTTTTTAAATTTAAACTTTAATTTAGAATACAGTATTAATTGGTAATGATCGTGTGATTTTTTACCAACTTGGGAAAGTTTCAAGTGATAGAGAAGGCCACAAAGGGCTGGGAAGTCGTGTATTCTCCAATCTCAATATTAATTTGCTAAATAAATAAAGCGGTTTTTTTTTTGTTTTTTTTTTACATATGCAAAGCTTCTGGAGTGAAGTGATGGTAGCTATTCAAGCTTATATATAATCTTAATACTTTTTTTTTCTAATTTATCCTTAATAATTTTCTTTTTAGATTTATCGTGCCGTGCTCGTTTGGCAACTTTAAACGAGAAATTAACAGCCCTTGAACGAAAGATCGAATATCTCGAAGCAAGGGTAAGTACATCTAAATACGCCTTTGGTTTGTTCTGAATTTGAAGTTGATGAAAATAAATTGTCAGTTTATGTAGACCTCTTCAATATTCTATCAGTACATGTGTTGTCCAAACACCGATTTACACTAAGTAGATGATCATCAATGGACCACTGTATGTTACTTTCATTAGAAGGACCTGTGGCCATTCCTACACACTTTAAACTCCCAAAATTACAAAGAGCTAAATTCATGCCATTTTAGTTAGAGGGGAAATAGCTAAAAGCAATAAAATCCTCACTTCTACTGCACAATATTCAAAAGTGTGTTCTTTCGAGCACCCATGACCTCCAGAAGACAGACCAAAGACACTCAAGCAACTGACCCATTCGTGTAAATAGGAACTTGGTTGTCTTGAGTTATTTCTATGGAAGAAATACTTTTTCGATCTTCACCAACATAGTACAGTAGACATCAAGCTAGCAATCAGTCCTCGAAGTGAAAATTGACCTGTAAGGGTTTTTGGCAGAGCTAATTGGATTTCCAATATTTTCAGCTTTACAGACAATGCACACATCTATATATATAGTTTACAGTAAGTATGTAATATACTATGTATGCATATCAGTTTATTTGTTCAACATTAAGAGTGAGAAATCTGTTGTTTGAAAAACAAACTTTAAAGAAAAATATTAGTAAAATTTTCATTTAATTACTGGAAAAACCTTCAAATTCGTATTTTAAAACCCTCTCATTTTAAAAATAAAATATAAATTATATAATATTAGTCTTTTACTTAGGGAAGCCATTTTTTTTAATATTTATTTTATGTCATTACAAAAAAACAAATTTAATGTGCAGGAAAATTATTAAGAAGTGAAAAACCAAAGTCTGCAGATAAATAAACAAATCACGCCTCTCAACAGAGGGAATATGGAACAGTCGTTTTGTCTTTATTAGGGACTCGTCAGCCCAATCCACCCTCCCTTGGTGACAAACCCAGAAAGACGTGAAAAAGAAATGGATGGCACCTTCGCTCTCAAAAGTGACTCCTGAACAAAATAAACAACAATAAAGAATAAGTGCCAAAGTGCGCTTGAAAAACTTTTGACCTAACTAACATTAGGTTTGAAAAGGCCTTTAATAATAAAAAAATTTAAACCAAAGAGGCAATGTAACTACAAAATACAAACACTTGTGCACTTTCGCACTTATTTTAATTGTTGTGTATTTTGTTAGGAAGTCACTTTTGGGAGTGAGGGTGACTTCCATTTCTTTCTCTCACCTTTCTGGGTTTGTCATCGAAGAAGGGTGGATTGGTCTGATGAGTCCCTAATAATGACAAAATGGCCTTTCCTGATTCCCTCTCTTGACAAACTCAAAGGTGTGATCTGTTTATTTATCTGCAGTTTCTCTGGTTTTTCACTTCTTATTTATTTTATGTCATTCCACAATTAACTTCCATTCTGAAAATCATCTACAAGCTACAACAAGGAAATATAATTTTGTGCTAAAGCATAAATTTAAGGGCATAATAGTAAAAAAAGAAGTACATTAACGTAAGGAAAAAAGAAAAGAAAAGTTTGGAAACAAATAAAAAAAACTTCGTGAGTATTGAGAAAAAAAGATTAAGAAAAAAATAAAAAAACAGTAGATATACGGATTTGAACTGACAACCTCCAGTATATGAGTCCAGAAACTTAACCATCAAGCTTTAGCTGACAACTGAAATTAAATGGTTGCATTTCTAACATTTAAGCTAATAGCAAAAACCCAATGAAAACAATGCCAAATATCTCGAACATGGAAAGGCGGGGGGGGGGAGTGAAAATACCCTATTCCTACGGTGTTTGGGCATCTCAACATGATGGTAAAGTCCATTTGCAAACTGACCTTCCGTTTGGGAGTTGTTGGGGGTGGGGCGAGGTAAGGACGAACAGACGGACAGTAGCAATAGCTACCGATTTTGGACGCTAAAAAGGCAAGTGCAGTGAAATTCTTCAGCAGAATTCAGTGCTCACTATTCTTTGCAATCTTTTTTTTAAAAATACTTCATTTGTATTTTGTTAAAAATTCTTGCAATTTACAATCAAAACAGTTTCTTAAAATCTTTGAAATTCTTTTATGTTTCTTGAATATATTAAAAATAATAATATAAAATATTAAGAATAATATTATTATTGATTTTTAAAAAGTAATATTACAAATTGATACATTAAATAGAAGTTTTTAAATGAGAGGTTCCTCAACTAAACTCAGTAAATAAATCTGAATTTCCTATTCACCACTATTTACCTTTTCTTTTTGGACATTAAGTCCTTTTTATCTGTCCTGTGCGATATTATAGTCCGTTCACTATTTCTGTGATGGCACGTGACAGCTCCATATACGATGAACGCCTGAGCATTAGTTCCACTGCTTAGTTCCGTTTACTGGTTTTGAACACGGCAGCTGCTGAAAACAAATATTTTGTTCGTTTCTGCCAACAAAACCTTGAAAAGGTCAATCTAGAGGAATCATTTGGAATGTTTAATTTCAAGTTGATGTAAACAACAGAAGCAACCGACAATGACATCTCAGAAGCAATTAAGCAATAGCCCTAGTGAAGAAAGGAAATGATAACGATTGGTTTGCTGTGATCACATGCCTCCACAGATATAATCAACGGACTAAAATGTTGTCAACGTATTTCACCAGTATATATTAAGAAAGATGAAAAAAGAAAAAAAAATCCACATTTTTACAACCTTATCTTGAGAATCTGTTCTTCCTTATTAAAATTTAAGGTCGTCAAATGAGTAAATCTAATTGATCAAAGCATTTCCCACGATGGTAACTCAAAGTGGGATTGTAAAAATGAGCTCTTTTTTTATTTTTCTCATTTTTATTTGTCAATGCTACATAAATCAGTTATTAGATATATTGAGATTGGAGGTGATTGAGTATCAATATATAAAACCAGGAATAAAATCTGTTTTTCTTAATTTTGATGGTAAACTTCTGATAATTTTTGATAGTCGGCTATTTTGAAAGATAGTGAAAATCATAGAAGAGAAAAGTAAGAAAACAAAAAGTATATGAAGCTTTAGCTGAACATTGAACATAAATTTACGTGATAAAAGATTGCGATGAATCACAGTTACAAGAATCCATTTTACTGTATTTCAGATGTAACCATGTTTATCTTTTTTTTTTTTTTACGCATATTAAGCTTTTTTGTATTTTGGATTATTGTTACAGCATCTTACCTAATTGCTTCTTTTTGTTTTCTTTTTCTTCCCATAGGTATCCAAAGGAGAAACGTTAACATAATTGGCACTGGGGGAAGTTACACTTCACCTACATAGAAATTTCCTATGAACTTGCTCATTAAGTTTTTACAAAACAAAATTTATATGAAATCAGTGGTGGACCATTGAGTGTTTTTGGTTAGTAATAGATCAACGGATGGATTTTTATCCTTAGGTTTGTGGAATTCCGTGAAGCCTTGAATTGATTAAACTATTCCAAGTTTGAAGGCAGGTTTAAATACAAAAGAACACTAGATGTAAACCTAACCCATAATGTGTATCGATAGACACATCATTGCTTTTGTTCAAGTTAACAATATAATATTATTAAAAATTATTTGCTTTCTGTAGAATTCATGTACAAAGTTAACAAATTTGAGTTTTTTTTTCCTTGAGCAAATATTGTTTTAACCATGTTTTCCATTTTCCTTTCCAGTGCTTCTGTAGTTCCTTTTATGCTTTTGATGTCATGAGGTTTATCTAAGATATTTTTTTTTTTTTTTATGTCTTCTATAACTTTAAATTGTTTTCTTATTGTGAAAGTGGGCAGGGAATTTCACTGATTTCTCTGTTTGCTTTATATCCAGGCTTTTCAATAAAATCATTAACTTACTTGTTTATAGGACTTTGTTCCATTTTGTTACTCTGAGATTTCATAAAACTATTTTATGGTATTTGCAAGATTCTTACCTTTTTTCTTTTTTTGATGTTGTTGTTGATCTGAACAACCACAGAAATAAGCCTCAGATCTTCTTTAGAATAGGAACTTTCATCATTGGAATCTTCCATCTTAACCCGTTTTTTTTGATGAATTCTGTTGAATTTTTTCAGTCGGTTCGTCTCCAGTTGTTGGTTCTTTATTGAATATCTTCTTTGAATGGTGCTAGTTGTAGGTTTAGATTTATTTTTTCCCATGTCTGTAACGGTTAAAGAAAATTTAGTTATAATAGAGAAGCTGAAAAGCAAATCAATTTGGTGATTGTTGCCTTTCCTTGAGATGATAAGAGCACTTATATGTTTGCTTCAGATGATTCATTGTTACATTTTGTTTTATCTTCTGCTGTCTTCTTTCATGCAATAATTAAACACAGTTTTATCTAGTAGAGCACTGTTAAGCCTAAGCGTTCTCTCACTTATTGCCTTAGAAATTGGCAGGACCTATCTTTTTTGTTAGCAGACACTATTCACTATCCTTTGACTCTCCGATGTATTTTCTCCTTCAATTGATTTGAAATTGCTGTACATTGTTACTGGTTCATTTGCCATCTCGTTATCAAATGAAACATGGATGAAAGCTTTCTTAAAATGATGATCACACAGCTCTTCCTTTGGTCATTTAAAATTCCTTATTCTGTTTAGTCCCTTCGTTTGTCTGTTCTGTAACTACTAATGATAGCCTACGTTTGAATAAAGGTCTGTAATTGCTTTTGAACATGTTGCAGTATTTAACTTTCAAGATTAGAAATTCTTAAAACTGACATTTTCAACTTAATAACAAAAAACAAATCATGGTTTAGTGATATTGATGATTTGAAGCAAAAAAGTCCTTTTCTCTCTAAGAATCATGTACACTAAGATCTAACGGAGCATTTGGATCTGTTGTGATACAGATACACAATTCCACATGCAAACAGCTGAGCTGTCAATGTGAAAGAGATTATCTGATCACCAACCTTTGAACTTTGAATAGATACAAATCTGGATTTTCTGCCTTGATGATTCCAATTCCTTTTTTTTGTACTTTTGCATCCATTTGTAACAACAAGACTCAAATCGACACTAAAGTGGCATTTGATAACAACATCCATTTTATATCACTCTGCTAATGGTAACTGAAGTCCAGAGAGTAGTATTTTAGTCAGTCGAGAGGTTTTTTTTAGATATTGGCACTGGATTATAACAACATTGGCATTCATTTACTGTTTGGAGATAGTGTATCATATTAATTTTTGCACTTCAGAATCCGTGGAGAAACGTGTAATATTATTTCATTTCTTTTAATATGTACATAATCATTATATTTTAAAATTTGCTATCAAGTTGATTACTGCTGTTAGCAAAGATACCTTTTAAGATATTAATCTGAAAATAATGATCTTTTATCTTTCTTTCTACCAAGGATCAGAGAAATGCATTTCACGGAATCATAAGTGATTCTTAATTCATTGAAACCTTAATTGATGCACTTTGTATGTATTTGTCGGCAGTGGATTTTGTAATGCCAAAAATTAACTCACTGTCGTCAGTCGTGTTTTATATTGAGATGTAAATATACAGACATTAAGCATATTTATATTCCTTGTCTCATTCAGATCAAATTAAATTATAACATTTTTTTTTTAAATTTAAATTATTTCTTTCATCTTACTTTACAGCCAAAATGTTTCTTAATCCGCGTCCATTTACTGTTAGGAGGATAAAAGAAAAAGAAAACTTTTTATTTTTTTTAAGATAACAGATTTTTTTTTTCTTTTGATGGGTTTTTAGATTTAAAAGGAAAAAAGCTGAATTGGGCAAAAAAAAAAAGGATTTCTGAAAGAGACATTGAAAGTTTTATTTGGTTTCTTATTATAAGAAAAATTATTTGACCCTCTGATTAAGTTATTTCAAAGCGAGAAAAATAAAAATTAGTGTAGAATTCGAGATTCTTTAGATCATTGTTATGCACTAAGAAATGTATATATTGTTTGAGATACAGTAATGTCTATAGTACATGAGGTTGTGAAGGAAAAGTATTAGATGATTGGCTATGAGCCAATCATTTAAAAAACACATCCAAAATTCTATCAATAAATTTGTAACTGCATCTGTTGTGAAGTTTTGGAATATATATATATATATATATATATATATATATATATATATAAAGCCATACACAGATACAAATGATGAATTTTCTTTTTAATTAGAGGAGATTCAAGGTTACAGCATTTAATAAAAAAATAGATAACTTTGCAATTGCAACCTCTTTTTTTTTTTTCCTAAATATGTTGGACTAATCCCACAGCTGATGTATTTTTTTTGTTCTCACTTTTCCTCCGTCACTCCACCTTATTCTCGGTCATTCAGCTTAGATTAGTAGTTTGCCATCGTATCACTTGTAATTTCTTTTGCTATTTAAGTTAAAAGTCACCCAACTCTGTACATATATTTATTTTATTTTTTTTATTACTATTTGTGTAGTTTTTTAAAAAGTAGGCCAATTGTCTAACATTGATATATTTGTCGTATATTTGAATCCTTTATAATTTGAAGTTTTATGTTTCCTTTTTGTGTAATTTTCTAAATGAGACAAAGTAAAGATGTACATTTAAATGGTTTTAACTATTTAAGTATATTTTAAGAAATAAAATTGTTAGTTGCAACATATTAATACTAAATTATATGTTTTTTGTATATTTTATTGTTTAATGATTAACATTAATTTTGGAATTTTTATTTCTACAAAATATAAATAACATTACTTTTATTGGGATGCAAATAATGAAGGAATTGTACAAACATATTTATTCTAGTTAGAATAATAGCAGGCAAATATTGATTTGAGTATTTACTATTTCAAAACCCTACAGGAATAATATATATATACAGGGTGGCACACATAAAACCGGACCCAACAGATTTCAAGGTATATGTTGTATGTTCACAATAGACTTTCTGGTGGTTGCTGAAATGGAAAGTATAACAACAACATACAACAACCCTAGCACCTTGGATCAGTTGAAAACAAACATACTGCAAGAGATCGCCTGCATTACGGTCACAGAATTGAGGAGTGTATTCCTGAATATGCTACAGCGAGCGGAGAAATGTATCACCTGCCATTTCCAACATCTACTCTGAACATGACAATAAAAATATACTGACAGTAATGTACAGATAACGTGAACAGGAGCGATAGAATTAAGTAGAGCCCATTTTCATAACCAAACTATACCTTGAAACCTTTGGGGATAGTTTTATGTGCATCACCCTGTATATGTGTGTAAATATGTGTATTAATAGAAGTTATTTACCTCTATATTTTAAATAAAAATTTTATTTTTTTATGAAATAATTTTAATGCCTACACACTGTATATAATAAAATGAATTCAGAGTTAAATGCACACAACATTTCAGGTCTGCAAGATTAGAGCCTTTTCAAACGATAAGACATTTAAATAAACTCCATCTTCACAGTAGATACCGAATTTCGTTTTATTTCTAAAACTTTTTCATGGTTCAGCTTGTAGAGCAAAAACAAATTAAAAATTATGTTATCCAAAAGATAACATAAAAAACTGGAAAGAGAAATCCTCCTCTAATCAAAACAATACAATATACAACAAATAAAACATATAAAACAAATAAAACATTGGAAGCATGGGCAGAACGGTTGAAGAAAGAGTACTAGAACATGTACGTGCTTTTAATAATAAGACTAAGAACATTTCAGCCCATTGTTTGCTAAAAGGGCACAACCCGGACCCACTTGTAAAGATTGTTCATAACAAGATGAACAGAAGAGATTCATGTTAGAATCTTACCTCATCAATTGTTGCGCTTGTTTTAACAAGAACAAGTCTTTAAAAGTAAATGAAATGTCTTTATCCATGTAGAAAAGCATTGATGAACAATATGAATTTAAAAGAATTTTTGATTCTCATATAGTTAATCCCCTGTTACAACAATTGTCACCATTTTATTCTCCGTTTTTATGACCTGCTTTGTTTATACATGTTTTTTAAGTATTATGTGTTTTATTTGTTATATATTACAGTAAAGCCCCGATTAACCGCGAGTGCAGTTAAAAATTTTTTTAATTATGAACCTCAAAAAAACCAATTTTAATCCAAGCCAACAACAGGGAAAATACAATAGGCCCTACAGTTCGAAGGTCGAAAATTACTGACAGGTTTATTGTGCATCGTGATCCTTTAGACCTTCTCGGAATTTGTGGATGAAAACGTAGAGCAAAGGTTTCTGCTTTACTGTACATATTTTAAAAATTTTACATATTATGTTTTTTGAACAATAAAACATAGTTTTTAATGGTGAAATATTTTTTTTTTCGTGTTTACACCTCATTTTTAGTCTTTTTTCGGGTTATCCGCGAAGTCCTTGCCACCCAATTCCGTGGATAATCGGGGCTCTACTGTATATTGTTTTGGTGAGAGGAGGATTTCTCTTTCCATTTTTTATAGTTATTTTATTTTTAATTTGTTTTTGCTCTACAAGCTGAACCTTGAAAAAGTTTTAGAAATAAAATGAAATATCAGTAAGTACTGTGAAGATGTTGGAGTTTATTTAAATGTCTTATCATTTGAATTTAAGAAGATAACGGTTTTATGAAGTACGTTTTTGAATTAGCCTTTTTTTTTTTTAAATGGGCTAATAACTGGAAAGAAAAAAAAATAATATGATGGTCATTGAATTAAGTTTGCTTTAATGTCAGAAGTATGGATCAGTTGAAAAATTAAAATACCAATTCCAAATTTCTATGAAAGTTGAAGTATATGATGTATGAAGTCTTAACAAGTATAAAATAACAACGAAGGAGGCATATAAAACCAAAAAGATTTTGCATCCCGAATTATCATCAGCGGAATCTGGGATGGCCATTTCATCCTCATTAAGACTTGCCAGCCAGACAAACCCCTTGATGATAGGCTCAGAAAGTGCAAAAGGTTAAGGATCCTACTTTTGCTCCCAAAAAATGGGACCCCACAAAAGAAAACACAGTAATTGAAAACTGGTTATTTTAAACCTTTTCTGTTATGCTTTCTTCAATTTCCTTTTGTGCCTAGGATTTAAAGCTGTTTCAGTTATTGTGATTTCATTTCTGGGGTCCCACTTTCAGGAGTGAATATGGGATCCTTAAGCTTTCGCACTTCTGAGCTTATAGGGGCTTCGTCTGGCTGACGAGTCCTACAGAGGATGAAACAACAGACCCAGCTTCCTGTCAATGGTAACTCAGGGTATGAAATCTTTTTGATTTCTTTTTGCCTCCTTTCGTTGTTATTTTATGCCTCATTGGGCATTTTAAAATCTTTTTTTTTCTTTCTTAGCATCTATGTATGGGAGAACCAGAGACTTGCCAATCAAATCAGTGACAAAGTATGTTTATGGATCTGTAGTCCTTTATTTGCAGAAACTTTGTCTTAATTGTTTCTGCCAAAATTTAATGAGTTCAGATACTGGTAAAGAAATGATTGTTAACCATTTCTTTACATATTGAACTTTTTATAAAGTTTTACATTATTATTTACTGAAAGATAGCATGATAATTTCTAAAAATCAGTAAATTAGTAAGCAAATGACAGTTGCTGTAACATGAATATGAATCTTGCTTCATCTACCAACTGGTTGAGAGTGATCCATAGAAGGTGCTACATCTGTGAAATTGCTGATGAACATGTTTGAGTTTTATTACAGGATTTGTTAAACTTCCTGTAGCAATTTTGTTCTGTCCATTGATCTTTCCTTATGAATATTTAGATGCCTTCGTATGACCATTGGCCAACATATGAATTGCTTAAATGTCTCGTAATATGACCAGTCAGGGTAGTTCTACTGATTTCAATCTCACGAAGTTGTTTCTAAGACAGATAAAGGCTTATTATGTGATGCCAGTAAAAATGAAAATGTTTATTTATTCAGCACTGACCTTTCAAGCTCGAATAGTATTTTATGAATTATTTATTGTTCGCAATTTTCAGTTTAAAAACTGTGAAATTTGCTTATTAATTTTGGCAGATTAAGATGAATTGAACCTATTCGAAGTACCTTTTCTACCTTTCTTGCATCCTTGATAAACTTAGAATTAGCTGGAAATAAATGTAATACTAATTGTTTGAAGCCAATGACGTCACTATAGAAGAGATGTGCAACTAAAAAGACAAAGTGGAAATCAAAGGATTCTATTAATTAAACTCTGCCTTACTATATTTGACAATAAAACAAATATTCAGTGAACCACAGAACAAAACTGAACTGCAATCTGAATATTTCTACAGCTTGAGCCACTATGCAATTTAAGTGTTGATATTTAAAAAGTACATAATATATTGAACATTGGTTACAATATGTTTTACAGGGCATTCATAAAGAATATCCTGCAAAGCATGTACAGTTACTTGGTAATAAGCATAATGTATATGTAAACTGCATATTCTTGCACATTTATAGTGAAAAATCTGCAAAATTGTATTCGACAACAGAATACCAAATACTTTTAAATGTTTATTGACAGATACAGTCAAATGACATAAGTTTAGGATCTCTTGAGTAGCTAAATAACATTGTCTTTTTTTGGTTTTTGTAGTTGTTTATAATAATATCATGCTTAGCTGCCAATTTTCTTTTAAAAAAATGTGACTTGAAATCAACACATTTCTTGGTGTAAAACAATAAATTATATTTTTATCATGTCCTTCCTCGATTAATGTAGCATTTATGGTTGTTAAGTTGTATCTTGTTGAATTCCTGTGTTGTAGCGTCTTAATGGAAACGAAAACGAAACCTAAATGTTATAACGCTTTTATTAATCAATAGAAACAGTGAAAAATGGATATTCGAATATTGAATTTGTATATGTTATATGGACACTTGCGACCACGACCCGTCATTTTAATTATCGATATTTTGATTGATTTTTTTGTTTTTTATTTTTTCCCAAAATAAATTTCGAGAATTGACATATATATATTATTTAGTCAAACCAACGAAATTATTATTAGTTTCGTCGAAACTTAAATACTGCTTCCATACCTATAACGTTAAAGTAAATAGCAGAAGCGCACTTGTAAGGTTTTCGGTTTCAAATTACTACGGCGGCCGAACTTACGACTGCAGCCAGTTAAGCCCATTAACACATTTCGAACATTAAGCCGAGTCAAATTTAAATTGTATTAATTTTTTTGCTAATGCAAAAATGTATCAACAATAATTAATTGTTGAATTTTAATTCATTTAATCGTAGATTTTTTACGTTATTAAATTATAATTTTTTTCTTCAGGTTAAGCGAAAAAAAGAAAATCGGTCATGATAGACTGGCCCTTTTTTTGTAAATGGCAAGAAATAATTCAATTCAGATTTTAAGTTTGCTATCATTCTTTAGAGCAATGCTTCTCAACACGTGTTGTTCGTGGCGCCACTTATACAGGGTACAAATAGGAGGTAGGTTAAGTTAAAAGTTCAGCCTGCACACAAGCATAAAAAGTTAAAAAACACTAAAAACATTAAAACATAGGAGGTCCAAAGCTTTCGCCTCTCTTTAGATGAGGCTTCTTCAGTGGGAAATGATCCAAGTAGCTCTCAATTCTTCTATTTAAGGAGAAGAGGACCAATGAACTGCTTGGAGTGTCCATTGGTGAACTGGAGGACGAATCAGGAAGGACTGACGTCCGGGTGGTGCCCGCTGGTGGAAATTAAATGAACTTAGATGGCAAGAGAACGGAGCACATGGGAAAGTTTACAAACAACGGGTAAACTAAAAGAAGGAACGATAATAGGGAGAAAGCGGATAGAAGGCAAATTAAAATTAAAAAAAAAAAAAAATTCAAGAAACGGAGGAAGGGGTGGTATGGAGGGGAAGAGGATTGGGAACAAGTAAAAGGAGGGAACGGGAAGGGGAGGGGGCGGTTCAAGTAGGTAAAGAAGGGCGGGGGGGAGGAAGTTGTACCAGCTTTTTCTTTTTCTTTTTGAGTTTTGTCTGTAGGGTATATTGGCGGATGCTGCGTATGGAGATGCCATTATTATAGCAGCCCTGTGTGGTGGAGATAAACACGGATTCCATGCACTTCCTCAGAAAAAGGTTCTCGGAACTTCCGAGAACAACGATGTTGGAGAAGTCTATACGGTGTGCGGTCTTATTAAGGTGCCGAACCGTGGCGTAAGCGATATCATTCCCGGCGACGGCCCTAACGTGTTCATCTATCCGGTCCGACAAGGCACGACCAGTTTCGCCTATGTAGTTACAGTCAAAGATTTTACATTGAAGTGAGTAAATAGCTCCTTTTAAATTCATCTTGTTAGGCTTGGGTTTGTGGGTATTAAATATGGCTTCGGTAGTATGACGACTGGATGATGTAGGTATAATGTTGTAAGGTCTCAGGACCTTAGAGATTGCCGGAAACCAAGCTGGAAAATAGTCAATAGAAATGTATCGTTTTTGCTGTAAGCGAGAGCTCTGAACATCATTGTTGTAGATGGAAGCTATTTTTTTTCTTTATGGCTGTGTTGATATATGCAAGTGGGTAATCATTGCTGATGAGAATTTCCCGTATGTTATGGATTTCTTGATTAAACAAAGGAAGGGAGCTGGAAATATAGAAAGCCCTCTCAACTGCCATGTTGATAACGTTTCTTTTGAAAGCTATAGGGCAGAAGGACTGGAAGTTGAGGGTAATTCCAGATGAGGTGGGTTTCCTATACACCTGTGTATGGAAGGTTCCTTCACGAATGGACACTTCGACATCAAGGAATGGGATAGCCTTGTTGTGTTCGTGTTCTATTTCAAACTGGATGGCTGAGTGAATACTATTGAATATGGAGAACAAGTCTTGGATTGATGAAGCTGCAGTATATAGCAACAAGTCATCCACATACCTGAAATATAATGGGATGGGGATGGATCTAAGTTCGGCCATGTTGAGGGCGGTGTCCTCTATGAACACCATAACCCATTCGGCTAAGGTAGCAGAAGCCGAAAGGCCCATGAATAGCCCTGCGTGTTGTCTGTAAAAGCATTCGTTGTAAACAAAGAACTGAATATTGAACAATGCCGAAATGATCGGGAGTAAATCCTGGAAATCACTTGCGGAGGCGTAATGGCGTAAGTGTTTGTTCAAAATGTGCTGAATTGCTTTGAGGATAAGATCCAAGGTAATGGAAGTGAACAGGGCCTTCACATCAAAGGAATAAAACTTGTGTTGAGGTAGTGGATTTCGTACACGAATTTTTTCAACCAGCGTTTTGCTGTTGGCTACACTGTGACTTGAGATGACCTTGAGTAACTTCATTTTTGAAAATAAAAGATCGGACAACTTCTTTATGGCAGAGTTATTGCATACTATTATGGGCCTAACTGGGTAAAAGTTATCGTTATCCATGGGTTTGTGAATTTTGGGAAGTATTTTGAGGTAAGGTATATCTAATGTGGAATCCTTCATCATTTCTGCCTGTGAATCAGAAATAGAATTGGACTTCCGTAATTTGCGGACAATGTTACGAATGTAATTTACTACAGCGTTATCGGAGAAGGTGAAGAAAGAAACACCAGGTTGGGTGGCCAAAAATTTTTGGGCCATTCTGTTGTAGGTGTCGGTTTTCATGACCTCAGGGTTGTTACCTTTATCAGAAGAAATAACGAGGAGGTCATGGTTTTGGCCACCCAACCTTGTGTACTTATGCTTGTATTCAACCTTATGCTTGTGTGCAGGCTGAACTTTTAACTTAACCTACCTCCTATTTGTACCCTGTATAAGTGGCGCCACGAACAACACGTGTTGAGAAGCATTGCTCTAAAGAATGATAGCAAACTTAAAATCTGAATTGAATTATTTCTTGCCATTTACAAAAAAATTTTCAAGAGCAATTTATACGTTTTCACAAGGATAACAGTATCCTAACAAGGCGGGCACCGGAATGCTTTACCTGTGTACAACAGTGCATGCGTCTGACGCCAGTACGAGCATCTCGTGAATTAAACTCGCGTTAGTGATCGTGCGACAATTCACAATGGCAGACAGGGAAAGTGGTGCGTCCCGGTTGACATTAAAGCAACATGTATCGTTAAGTTTATTTACGAGTCGAAGGGCAACATCTCTGCACAAAGACGTTTATTTGATGAGGAATATAGACTTTTCTCCGAAACGTGAAACGATGATTGCAATCAAGAAGACATTTGAAGGCATTGGTTCTAGACTAAATGAGAGCATTTGCCTGAGTTTGAAGTTAAATGTTTTATTTTAGTTACACATTAAGAATCTTCTGACCAACGGTATTCTCATGACCCACCGGTTGAAATAAGAATTCGTTCACTTACAAGTTCATTAGAAACAACTAAGAAACGTAGGAATCAGTTCTACAGTCCTTACAGGTGTCTAAGGTTTCAGTCTGTATGTGAGTCTCCCCTAAGACCCTCTGGAAGGATCTTCCTGAAACTTGGTGTAGATATTTACGGACTAGAGATTTTATTTCTTTCCCCAAGAGTGGCCTTGTCGATAAATTAGCGTGAGAATTTGACAAAAAAAAAAAAAGAATCTGAGCAATGGATTTCTCTCGTATTTATATTAATATTTCATTGTCTGAAGTAAGGAATAGTAATCATTTTATTTAATCCATTAATTAACACGTGTTTCAAATTAAATATATATATATATATATATATATATATTAATTCTAGATAAAAATAAAATAAAAACAAATTAATATCCTTTAATTCCAGAATAAGTGGCTGTTTTGTTCAAATGAAAAATCGCAATTTAATTCCATCAAAAAAAAAAAAAAAGATACCTAAGGAATTTCAGCAAATATATAAGGCATTTCGTTTTATATTATACATAAATGTATTTAAAATAGATATAAAGTAATAGTTTCTATCTTTTATACAAGTTAGAATTATGATATATTGTAATTGCTGTCTTTCGTATACATTTTTGTAGGTACATAGAAAATGAATATCTATAATCATTTCATTAGCAACCCATTTGAGAGCTATCGTGATAGCGACCAAAATCAGTAGCTATTGTCCTGTCCGTCCGTCCGTGTCTGTCCATCCCTAACAACTCCCGAACGAAAGGTCGGATCGACAAACGGACTTCAGCATTGTGTTCAGAGGCCCAAACAACGTAGGAATTTAGGGTATTTTTCAGGGGCTAATTCTCCCCATGTTCGAGATATTTGGCATTTTTTTTCATTGGATTTTATATTAGCTGACATATTAGAAATGCAACCATCACATTTCAGTTGTCAGCTGTAGCTTGATGCTTAAGGTCGCGGATTCATATAGTGAAGGTTGTCGGTTCGAATCCGTATATCCAATTTTTTTAGTTTTGTTTTTCTTATTTCCTAATTTTTTTTATATTTTTCCTTATATTAATATACTTACTTTTTTTTATAAAATTTTAGTTTTTTTTTTATTATTATGGGTCGCTCTTAAATTTTTGATTTAGTACAAAATTATATTCACTTGTTTATGATATTGTTTTGATTAATGATTTTGTGTTACAAAATAAATATTCTAGCTTTAATTATTATTTCGTATTAATTTTCTTTGTATTTGTTTATCAAGATTAATTTCATTTTATCATCCTTCTCAAATTGTATATTAAAAATATTAAACCTATTTCCAAAGAAAAAAAATAAATAAATAAAAAGCTGAAAAATCCCTTGTCAAGCTAATAATTTACATAATGAATGAGTTATATATTTTGTTTTTAGTTTTTTTCTTTTTTTTTCTCTCTATATTAAAAAAAGTGTAGTAAAACTCACCAATTATATAAAATCTTTTATATAACGCAAAGTACTAAAAAAAAAGAATATATACACAAAATAAAATGATGAAACCAAATAATAAATAACCTATTTCTAATTTTCTTTTGTATACAGAATTTGTAATCAACTGTTTTGTTCGTTCGTAAGTGACCTAAATATTTTTTCTTTTCTTTTATCATTGAAACAAGACATCAGCGTTTCCTATTCGAAATAGAGACGGGAGAAAAGGTTGCTGGCCTCTGTCCAAGAAGACAGTTTTCGTTTTTATTCAGTTTGGCATTTTCGAAGTATTTTGAAACAAAGTGCATTTCATAGATTGATTGAGATTAGCTACATCCTTGAAGAACTGAAGAACACGAAACAAAAATATTTCTTACTCGAATTTTTAAAATCTAACAACGATTAAATTAATTAAGAAATAATTCAGAGTTATTCCTGCAATTTGGATTTTCTCATTTCATGGTTCCCCAACCCCAAGATGTCAAGGAAGTTCGTGGGAAAATTGTGTAACAATTTATAAAGTCATTGTTTTTCTTTTTTTTTTTTTTTTTGGAAAGTTGAGAATGACAATCGAACTTTTTTTTTTTGTTTGGATGGTTAGGAGATTCGCGATAAAAATAGAATTCTGGAAGAGTTTTGCGAATTTAAAAAGGTTGGAAAGTAACTATAATTTGCATATTTTATACAATAAATATTTATTATTGTTGTTGGTGCTGCTACTGGCTAATTTTAGTCAAAAGTACTGGAACGACGTTCCTTAAGCAAGTAGGGTTCCCATGTCTGTGTATGTATGTAACGCCCTCCACAGCCCAAACCGGGAGTCGGAGCCCCGGGAGTCGTTGTGCTCCCCATTACCAGGATATTTGGGGACAAATTCAACTTCCCGTCCAGGTCACTTCCGGTTTCAGATGGTCATGGATGTGGTCTGGAAGTGATAGTTAGACAAAATCGAGGTCTATCTCTACTGAATCGACTATACTGAGGACGAATATGATACCCTCGACCCAATATGGCCAATTACGACTGGTGCAAACTGAGATCTAGACATACAACAGCCATCTAGACATGCATCACCATATTGCGACTTCATTCGTCGATGAATTGCAATAGGTATCACTCCTTCATTACTCAGAAAACGAATGATGAAACTCTGCTTCTCTTTGGTGAATGTCTCCAGTGAGCGCGCCATCATTACACTGGAGATGGCGCCATCATTACACAGCTTACGGCAGCTGAGTGTTGCGTATCTGCACTATGCGGCCACCTGTAGGACATTCTTTATGTAATTAGGCACAATATTGCCTACTTATAAGACACTGGTGCACTGTTTCGATTTTCTTATTGCCATTTTAAGGTTTTCATTTGGCTCAACGTCGTAGTACAGAGATAACAAATCAAAGCAATGCAATTTATTAAGTTGAAATAAATTGTAATTCCAGAACACAGACTCACCAATACTCTTAATTGAATACTGTCGCGAGAACTACTTTCTACAGTTCTGGAAGCAAAAAAAAAAAAAGGTAAAGCATAGGTGGGCCTACAAAACATATAAGTGCCGTTAGTTCTCATTTATTGGGATCCTAATACTTCGTACCGTCATCTCGAGCCTTTTTTTAGCGCTACGGCATGAGTTTCTTTAAACTATACCAGTGGTTTTCAAACTTCTAACACCTTTTGAACCCTACTCTTTATGTATTATTTCTTTGGAACCCTAATGGCAAAAGAATGAACGGAATGCCTTTTTTTTTAAATTTCAAGATCAAACGTTTTAAAATGAAAATTTGCATATTTACGATTGAAATTAGTTTTGATCAAAATTGGCATTTTATTAAAAAAATTACATGTGTATTGTTTATAATTTTTAAGTAATGTGATAATAAAATTCAGTCCAATAATACTTTATAATATATTTCAAAATTCAAATACTGAAATGCAGCTGAGCAGTCCTTACTCACTATTTAAAATACAAATATACTGTTACCATGGTAACTGAGTAAACAAATGTAGTCAGGAACTATCAAATTAAGTCAGGCTCTATTGAGAATATAATAGTTAAGAAAAACTAAATGATATGCTATCTCGAAAGCGCGCTCGGATATTAGAGAAAGTTTTATGTCTATTAATTGTAGGCTGTAGAACATAATTATCCATTATAATATAAAGCCAAATACTAACTACTAAATATAAAAATAAATTGAAAACGTTACTCAGATTTTTAGATACAGCTCAGGTATACTTGTTGCCTCTGAAAAGGTACTATTGCAGTACGATTTACTTCGCTGTAGAAATAAAAATAAGAAAATACAATTTTTTTAAATATCAAAATTCTCTGTTGAAAACTATAAGGATTATATAATGATAATCTGTATTACTAAAATATTTTATTTCTTTGTCTGTCTGTCTGTCCGGAGCAATTGTTAATTATTAGTTTCCCTTGCTGAGAAAGTCATATTATTATGTTACCGGCAATGTGTGAAATCCGGCATTCTATAGAATGCCTAGGAAATGGATAGAATGCCTAAAATGGAACGTCCAAGTATGAAATGATTGCTACTTTATACATTGCCTAGGCATTCTATAGAATGCCGAGTTGCCGTGCGGCAAAGTATGTAACTGGCCGGCGGGAGCGCTTGGGTCGTTATTTGATGATGGCGATCGAAGCTTAATCCTTTTCACGACGTCAGTGCATGTGCATTATCGGCTGAGGTTCCACAGACGCTCTCCCGTGACGTTTCCCGTGGATTGTTGTGTGACCATGTCGGAAGGGAGTGTAGTGCCAGGACAGGAATCACGCCATGTTGATATGCAACAACGGTTCTACGATGAATTATCTCAAGTAAGAGTCAATGCTGCTAAAAAATGTTTTTTTAACCGAAACCAGTTACCGAAAATTAGTTGACGATGTGAAAAAGGCTAAGACGACCATTAAGAAAGAACCACGGGACTATTGGCTGGTAAAACACTATGATGTCATGATGGTGGAAAATAAGAGTAAGTTGATCTATCCTGTCAAAGAAGGTGTGAGTGCCATACAGTTTTACATCGCGGACTCCGAGTTATTTGACGTACTTCATAAGGCTCATTTGGCTATTGGTCATGGAGGACGGGACAGAATGTTGAAAGAACTTTCATCCAAATACAAGAACGTTACCCGTCATGATATTGAACTGTATATTAACCTTTGTGAGCCTTGCCAGAAAAAACAAAAAGGTGTCAAAAAAGGTATTGTGGTCAAGCCAATGGTTTTTCTTGAATTCAACTCCCGCTATCAGGTCGATCTCATCGATTTTCAATCCCATCCTGATGGGGAATACAAGTTTATAATGGTGTACCAAGATCATCTCATCAAGTTCGTGGTTCTCAGGGCCCTAAAACAAAGAGGGCAGAAGAAGTAGCATAAATGCTCGTAGACACATTTACGTTGCTTGGTGCTCCAACGATTCTACAGTTCGATAACAGCAGGGAATTTGCAAACAATGTGGTAAGCAGCCTAAAGCACCCACCTTGAAGATTGTCTATGGTGAGCCGCGCCACTCACAAAGCCAGGGGAGCGTCGAAAGAGCTAACCAGGACATCGAAAATATGCTTGTGCTTGGATGCAAGATCAAAAAACTGGCTGCTGGAGTGAGGGGTTATGATTCGTTGAACTTATGAAGCACAGGGCTTTTCATTCTGGAATTAAAATATCATCATACGAAGCTCTCTTTGGCTGCAAAGCTAAAGTAGGCCTCGCAACGTCGTCCCTATCTGACGATGTTTTACAAGACGTGGAAGCAGAGGAAGAGCTCGAAAAAATAATAGAGAGTGTACAAACAACACAAGAGCAGGAAGACAGAGATGAAGAAATGCAAGAGACAGCGCTTTCTGCAGAAGACAGATATGAGAATGCAAACCATGATGATGGAAACCAAAGCAGTGGTGAAGCCATGGTTATAGAAGAGCCTTCCATTTCCGTGGTTACCGAAGACCCTTCTTCTTCCACTATCTGCTGCGTCTGCATAAAAGAAACCAACGGTGCTCATACATGTCGAAAGTGTAGCCGAAACGTTCATGCCATCTGTGGGCATCCTCCTAAAGACAATGCTGACGACAACGAAGTAGAAGGTTATGGGGTTAGCATTTTGTGCACTGTTTGCTTCAATATTGAGAAAGCTATCAAAAATAAAATGGAATCGAAATCGAACCTCGAAATGCAGGCCAAAAAAAAAAGAAAAGAGATTCTGACAGAAAATTTTCTCCTGACGCCTTTGGGAGCCACTGTGCGAGTTCCCATTCCCGATGTTGACAAAGGGCGGGGAGACTCGCAAAATCTGTTGGCAGTTGTTATGAGCAAGACAGAAGATGGCTTTTACCGGGTTGGAACTGCACAAGGAATCTTGAAGCAACTCTTTGCCAGATCAGAATTCACCGTAAGTCCAAAGGAGTTAATCAAAGCGGAAGTCGTTCCTGACCATGAAATTGCTCTCCGATCTGGTGCCATTTCTCAGTCCACAGGAAGCGGCCAAGGATTCGTCAGGTGTATGTGCAAGACGAAATGCCAAACTATGAGGTGTCTTTGTGTGAAAAAGAAAATTAAGTGCAATTCAAAATGTCATTCTAGTCTTCCCTGCTGCAACAAGTAGCTCATTCCAGTTGTTTTCTACTTGTTTTCACTACATCTTGTCCTTTTTATTTAACAATTCTTCACTAATTCGTGAAATTTGAATGTGCAAGACCTAAGTGCCAAAATATGAAGTGTTTTTGTGTGAAAGAAGAAAATTAAGTACAATTCTAAGTGCCATTCCAGTGTTACCTACTGTAACAAGTACTTCAATCTCAGTTCTGCTGTGATGATCAATAAACGCTTTTGTTGTGCTCTTCTGTCACTTTGCCTAAATGATACTTGTTATTCTATATAATGCCTAGGAACTGTATGGAATGCCTAGGAAAAGTATGTAAAATCTTTACAAAAACTGATATTTCATACTTTGCGTAAAACCATCAGGCATTCTATACATTTCTAAGACATTCTATAGAATGCCGCGAGTTCACACATTGCCGGCAACATATGTATATATTTTTTTTTAGCCTTGCATGGGATTCGAACCGAGGACCTTTGTCCTTGCAAAGGAATGCTAACCATTGGACTACTGCTGGTCTCCCAATATCCAATCCTACTTTTTGACAACTTTTTTAAACTTCTGCGAATCAGTCTTTAGAAGCAATTTTTTAAAACTCTTTTTTGCAATATATTTTTAAAACTTATTATTATAAACTAGACATATTAAATCTTAAAAAAATATTTTTTTTTTTCTAAAACAAGCATAAAATCATATAAATAAGCAAGAAACTTTAGGTTTTTAACAACAAAATGAAAAGCTTAGATGTTTAACTACGACCCGAACCCACATAGGATTGAAAACAAACTCTAACAAGCACATGCTTACTTTAGGAGGCGGTACATCAAGAGACGGAGCTGCAACGTCTCAGTTCCAATTACTCCAAAATAAAAACAACTTGCGTATATTTTTAAATAACTACAGTAGTTTTAAAACCGTTGGAAGAAATTGAACCCACCATTGGATCGCGGAAGATTAAAATACCGCGTCAGTCACTGGAAGGAAACAGACATAGAAAAGTCATGAAAGAAATTCAACACTAAAATTTTATAGTAATTATTTTTTTAAAAAAACTTTGAAAAACCATGAAAAATGGCTGTAAGAAAAGCGCTATTACTTTTGAAACCGAAACAAAAATATGTAATTTCTAATAATCCTCAGCGTCATAGCATTAGATTCTTTTAAACACCTGCAATCTTAACATGTATATACATTTATTATGCAAATTTTCGAAAGTGATTTTACCAGTGCGCGAGTCTACTCAAAGCCCGGCTTGTAGCTGGTTTCAACTTACAGGTTGTTAACATGCATAGTTTCTGTGCATAGAGGGCTCTGGAGTGCGTTGTAAGGCTCCAAATGGAAAGATATTTAGAAAACAGGTACTTCAAATGCGCTCTCCGTTTACTGAAAAAAAAAAAAAAGGTACAAAAAAAATGGCCAATAGATGGCGCTGTAGCAATAGCTAACCATAACTAACGTAAAAACAATAAACTCTAAAAACATAAATTAAATAATGCAGATACTGTACTAAAACATAACAAAAGAACTAATGAAAGACAAGAAGCAATTCCGTCAAAATCGATTAGTGTAGTATTAAAATAGCAATATCAGATTCAGTACTAACTAAATTGAATGAATTGGATGCGCCTGCTTCTTCTTTGAATAAGAACAAATTTACTAAAAGTGTTATAAAATAACTAGCATGTACGCTTTCAACAATGACGGGATAACATTGCCTTTAAATGAATATTTGCCCGTCATATATATATATGACTGATACAAAATTAAAAATGAATGCATTGCTAGGAAAATAAATGAATTTGTTTATTGGAAGGCTTGATTATAAGTCATGTTGCGAGTGAAAATTTAGCAAATGACCTTTTGGTTTTTTTTCTTTTGATGAGTACATTGATGTTGTCTCTGTTTCGTGGACACGACAATGCCAAGTGATAAGACCGGCTCGTTCAAAAAAACTCTCACGTTCTCGAAGGCTTGTGCCTTACTAATAGTCGTTAGTAAGTTAGAATGCGGGCATTACTGACATCGCTTCAATTTGATTGGCAAATTGACATCACTCGATTGAAAATCAATTCTGGGAATAGTGGTGATATTCTAAACATCTCACCAAATTTAAATGTAAAATAACTACATTTAATACAAAAAGCAAATTTTCGAAAAGATGGCGTCTTTTCTTTCTCAAGCCTAAAATAACAAAGATTGTAAAGATTGTTATTTTAGGCTTG
>JAFIDM010000005.1:10372758-10412672 GCA_023159025.1 Thereuonema tuberculata
TCTTTGTTATTTTAGGCTTGAGAAAGAAAAGACGCCATCTTTTCGAAAATTTGCTTTTTGTATTAAATGTAGTTATTTTACATTTAAATTTGGTGAGATGTTTAGAATATTTAATAGTAGAGGCTTTAGAAGGAAAGATCTACTAAAAAAGTATGGAAACTTTACATATAAAATAGTGGTGATATCACATCTTTGCTTTCCGAAAGAACTTCTGCCTTGATTAAATTGCGATGACACTCCTTATCGACCAATCGTGTGCCATTACAGAGTCCTTATTTGGATGAGATTGCGATATCAGTTGATCCTTTCTTCAGACTCAGCTGATGAGGTGGCATGCCGGAAAAGTGTGAAGAAATCTTGCAGGAGAGTTTCGTTCATCACTTGGATCATCCAACGCTACTGTATCTGCGCTGAAGTAGATGTGAGATTTGCCTGTCAGCTCTCTTGAGTTACACACAGAGGGAGACACAGAACTGGAAAACTAAATTTAAATTATAAAAGAAAAATCAAAAATCTAAACTTTAATAAAAATGTTGCGGAACCCCTGAAATTGTTCCATTGAACCCTGGGGTTCCGCGAAACCCAGTTTGAATCTAGACCAGGGGTTCTCAACCGGGGTCCACATGGACCCTGGGGGTCCATGTAATATTCTTCGAGTCCACAGGGTTCTCATTGAATCACACTTATTTTAAAATGGTTTATTATGAATTATTCACCAGTGTGATAAATGCTCCATATAATTTTATTAAATTAGTTTTCATTCAAAATAAAGCGTAATCATTTACTATTTCGTTGATTATTAATATAATCCCTTTACTTTTTCTTTTATCCAATAGCTATGAGGATTCCACCAAAAAAAAGAAGGGAAAAGGGGTTCATGTGTAAAAAAAGGTTGAGAAACCCTGATCTAGACCAAGATCATGATACCGAACTCTTGTAATACACACCTACAGTCTTTGTTGATTGTTAGGCCTCCTCTCTTCAACTTTCTTGGCCATCATGTTCCAACAGTTCTCAATCGGGTTTAGGTCAGTACTGTTAGCTGGACAACTTGGACATCTAACCTTGGCTTCTTGTATTTTGACGTACACACAAATCTAAGGTATCGTTTAAGTGACAATAATGTTAACAAATGAATATAACATTAAGTGACATGAGAAATGAACATTTACTCACCTTCGCGGTGACAAGACGCAAAGTCGTCCTAGAAGATGCAGGATTTAGTTTCACCAAATTGTTTCTGGTTTGTTGGAATCAGATGTTTTTGCAGCGCATTGCATTCATAGACCCATTTATAAAGTGTAGTCTAACGGCACCTTTACTGAATATGTATTTCCACACCATTTGACTCTGAAAACTTTACTGTCTGTATCAAGCAATCACTGTTAAAGGCCTATTCTACGCCTAACTTAGGGTTTCCGTCAAATCAGTGCAAGTTAAGTTTCGATTCATTCCCCACATGTGCACGATTTGCATCTTGTTTTTTTTTAGTCCAAATAAGCCGCTGTCTTTATTCGTCAGTAATGGCTTCTTACGTAGGCTTTGAGAACCATTCGTGAACTAGCTTTTCTGTCTGTACGTTATCCCTTCGGTTGAGCTAGCTGTACGTTCTCACAGGCTGAGACGCTTCAGCATTCTATCCTGACACGATGTACTCACGTGTTTACCTCCTGATCCGACTTTCTTTCCGTGCTGCCATTTTGTGTCTCCTTTGTAACAAACTCACAAATGTTGACTGAATGTTGATGTTATTCTCTTTGAGCTATTTCACGCGAAGATAAACCTTCAGCATCCAAAGCTACATTTTGGACTTCTTACATTAAATGTCGAAAAATTTCCATTTTGCTTACAACAGCGAACCACCTTCTTATGAATCTTTATAATATTAGGTGATGTAATCTCTGGAAACATTGTTGCAGTTGACTTTGATAGCCAATGAAAATCATTCATGTTTCAGATGTGACGGATAATGCAATCTTTATGATTTCTTGCAGATCTGAAGCACATTTTACAAAATAAATACATTTCTATAGGATTTTGCAGGTGATGCAATTTCCAAGGCCGCTACTGGATATATATATCTATTAATGTTGACTTATTTTAATGTTACTTATTTTTTATTAAAAACTTAGAATACCTTTATTCAATATGAAGAGAATAACTAAGAAAAACGTTAGTCTATATCTTGTAAAGTTTTAAAAACAAGTATGGATGGGACGCATTAATTGCGAAATAAAAAGCTGTAAGTATAGAGAACTCTAAATTGGTATTTTGTGATTGTCTTGTCTTGATCTGACCAAAAAAGGAATAGGAAATATTCCAACATTAGATAAATAATGATGATTTACCTATAGTCCATTTACTGTAAATCTGAAGACACGTGATCTCAGTTAACCAATCATTATCATTTCCTTTCTTCACTCGTTTTCATTATCATTTCATTTAAGAATATATTTATTCATTTTATTTATTTATTTTCGATTTCATAAAATGTTTGTTTTTAGTCGTCCATTTCTGTTATCGATGCCGGCTGCTGTCTTTCCTTGCCTGGCCTTTCAAACAATGGGCTAGGCTTAATGGTAAGCGAGGCTTCGGTTTCCTTAACAATATTGAACACAAAATGAAATGAAATAGCTGTTGCTTCAGCCGTTTTACGGTAGAGACAGACGACTTGAAATAAAATAACATTCGAAATTATTCCTTTCGATTGACTCTTCAAATTTTGTTGGCAAAACGAACAACGGTGTGTGTTCAGCAGCCTCCATGTTCACAACCATGTTCAAAACGGAAGTACATAAAGTAACTAATGCTCAGTCGTTTACCATATAAGGAGTTGTCATGTGTCTTCTGATTTACAGTGAATTGACTATACTTATCAACATCTTAATTGTAAGCTACTCATATTTGGTTTCGTTCCAAGGCCATTCGATTTCACAGAACGGAATCGTAGACTATTTAGCTAAATATGGAACAGTATTTGACAAACTTTGCATATGGGACAGTACAACAACAGATAATGGATTTTGTGTTCACGTATTTGGAAAAGTATTCAATTATTAAAAGTATATTTCGTTAGAATCCGTGGAATACTAATAGTGTTGAGTTCTGTTGACTTGTTTTAAAATAATTCTGTCAAAATATTTTAAAAATCGTTTAAAAAGGATATTTCAGAAATTAGACTCGGTCGGTTTTGATGGTATGGTATTTAAGTTGTTTATTTCAAGAGGTATTTTGTTCAGAACATGTAATTATTTATATACTGCTTGCTTTCGTGAGGTACCAGTAGAAAACTTACGAATTCAAATCATAGGTCTGTTAAAGAAAATTTTATTTGTCGAAAATTTTATTTGATTATTCAAGTTAATCTTCGAAAGTATAACTAATAAATATAAGTGGATCGTTATAGGAGTCAACTATTTTTTATCTGCCAAACATGGGGCACCACTGCAATTGCAGAATATAAAATTTGAAAACTTGTTTGAATGTTTGAAAGGATATACTTCTGATTGGCACCACTAACGGGGTCTGGGTCAGTGGAGGAACGTCATGGGGGCAAGTGAAAAATACGTATTTTGTAAATCATCGTTTACTAAGACAATACAGTGTAGCCAAGGAAGAAAAAGGAACACGGGAATGCTAAAACATTGCTAACACCCCTCAAAGTAATCTCCAAGATTGTCCCCTGTACGTTGCGAGCATTTCAGAACTGCTGTCCAACGCCATCATTCTTCACGACAACGCCACTTGTCACATAGCAACTCCTGCACAGGCTTTGTTACGTCGCTGGGATGGAATACTTGAAACACCATATTCGCCAGATCTGATTCCATGCGACTTTGATTTGATTCCAAAACTCAAGCTGCAGTTGCGTGGGAAACGCTTGCGAACAAAGATGAAATTTTGACGGCGTTTCAGCAAGAGGTCCAGCAATTTAATGACTCACATGCATCCAATGGTATTCTCCACCTTCCAAACGCTGGCAATCCTAATGATTACTTTGAGGATGTTAGCAATGTGTATTGAGCATTCCTGTGTTCCTTTTTCTTTCTTGACTACACTGTATTTCCTTATTTCGATGATTTCCAAATACGTGTTTTCCACTTGTCCCCATGGCGTTTCTCCACTGTCCCAGACCACATCAGTGGTGCCAATCAGAAGAACATCAAACAGACTTTCAAACATACATTCTGGAATTGCAGTGGTGCCGCATGTTTGGCAGATTAAAAAATATTTGCCATGACTTCCAAAACGGTCCACATACTTTGAAGTCTTATGTTAATTTTTAAGCAGATTATGGAATAGCATTGATCTTTTGACTCATATTAGTTTTACACTAGACGGTTGCCCGTCACTTCGCTCCAGAAGCGTCGTATATGTAAAGGAAACATTTATTTATTCAAAAGCATAAATCACATCAAGTAAACTAAAACTAAAAATAAATTAATGTTTAAATTCTAAAGAATACATGCAATACAATATTAAAATCCACTTGTAACAGTCGGAAATTTTCAGAGTTGAGTTAACCATACTCCTATCGACTGGCAACGCGCATGCGAACTTCCATAGTTGCGGACATATTCTCACAACCACCTGCTTTATTTAACGATATATCCAAAATCTCCGTCTCCTGTATTTCATACTTGATAAACTTACTTAAATTCTGGATATTTCTTAAATTTGATATGTGCACATATCTTACAAATAAAAATCTAGAATTGATAATTATCTAGAATTGATAATTGGTAAACAATTAGCACAATTGATCATATTTCGGTCTTCGGTGATGCAAATTTAAATTGGCCGCTTTCATCCTTAAAACGCTTCAATTGAATGCCTTTTTCATTTTATTGATAAAATATTACATGCATTTTATAAGTCATTTATTTGGAACAAAACTGAATGATTCTTTGTACCTTTTTTACTACACAGAACAATAAAACGTAAATAAGCTATAAATCATAAAAATTCTATAGGAAACAGTATTTCTACAATCTAATATCTGCTCTTTGGAGCGTACAGTAATGCTTCCTCATGCAATGCTTGTAGGGATATTTATATACGTTATTAATTTATGTAAATTATGTAGCCTTCGCTAAATTAAACAATAAAACCTAAATAGGCTATAATTCACTAAAATACTATAGGAAATAGTATCTCTGTAATTTTTAATATCTATTGTAAATTTTTAGCATTACGCTTAGTTCTTTCTAACATCCTCCAAAGGAAACTATTCAAAGTATTTGTCAATTCAAATAATTACTCAGTACTCGGCGTTGCCCGGGTAATTCCCATGTTTTTTCTTCAGTATCTCAACCATTTCTCCAACCTTTACTTCAGTTAATGTGAAAACACTTGATAATTGGACAGTTCTTGATAACCTAACGTTTTGACTTAGAAAATGGACAGATGGGCGAGGAGTGATTTTCTATCTCCTCTCGGTTCCAGCCTGTATGTCTGACTATCGCTGGATCTACCGGGGTGTCATGCAGATTTCAACAGCGTAGAAAATGGTAGAATTGCTTTTAAATGTTTTGAAAACCATATCTTCGTTATCGACACCGTCTCGACCAAATGGTGATCAAATGTTGCGCCATGGAAAGTTCGGGACTGTTTTTTGTTGTTTTAGAAACGTGGGTGGGAACTTTTTTTTTTTTATCCCTCTCGGCCCCCCGATCTTCAATTCGATCCAAACCTAATGTGTCAATCTCACACACATATACAATACTCTTGCCTTACAGTTGATTTTCCAAGGCATTATACAAGAATGAGTTAATGAAAAATTAAAGAATGCTCAGCTTATACAAATATAATTAGTTATTAGATGATCATAATTTCACTTAGAAATACCGAAATAAGTACAACTTTTATCCAAATTGGGATTTTATAGTGTTTTGTTTTTGTTTTATTCATTTATTTGATTCAGTTAGCGAAATTAATTGGCCTATCAACAGGTGCTGTGTTTTAATTGAATGTACATAAGTAAAAATACATAAAAATATGTATTAATCAAAGATAAGATTTGCACTTGCGGTCATGAATGGAGTGACATTACTAAAACAGATATGAGATAATGAAAATAACCTATTACAATGAAAACAACAAACGTAAGAGTAGTAATTATTAGAATATCAAATAAGTTATTTCCTATATATTACATTTACATATTCATATATACAAACTTGCCGCGCTGGTGTGGTCGAGCGGTCTCAGGCGTCGGTCTGTCGTGAGATCAATGTGCCAGCGCCCGGGTTCAAATCCCGGTAGCGAGCATGGATGTTTCAAAAATTTCCTTTCCTGTGTTGTAGCCTCTTCTTCACTTTCTCTTCGGTCTGACGTCATTCCTTAATGGCGTCCTGGGGAAGGCCACGGGAAACCACCCCGTATCTTTCCCTTGTAATTCTCGGGAGTCTGCTAGGGGTTCGCCGTCTTGGGAACACTAGCGCTCCCTGGAGCACGGATGCTTCGGCAACGAAGCTCGCACTTCGATGCGAACCGACCACACATATACAAACTTACATATATACATACATTACATGTTACTACATGCAGGCATATATTTTCTAAAATAATGTATATATGTGTAGAGATAAACATGTAAGCATAAGCAACTATTCATCAGTGAACATCGGTGTAAACACATACATATCCACAAAGTGTAACTAAATACACGATTATACAATTACTCGTTTTTTATTTAGTAATAAGATATGTCTTTGTATATGGTTAGGATATTGAATGTCAATATTTGTCAATTTAGTTTCTATTATTTTATTGTATATGCTCATACATTTATATAAGAGACCGTTAAAATATTACACAGGCACATTTTTAGTCATTTTAGACCCCTTCCTTCCCTTGTAAGCAAAAATAAGCAGATGCCCTACTCCCTTGTGCTTACGGAAGATTTACCAAATCATTAACAGTAAATACCACTGAACAATAAATTAAAGCATTGCCCCCACCCTTTCCTTTGTCAGCATAAATAAGCAAAGCTTGAACCCCTTCCCCTCCTTGTATATTAACATAATACTTGAACAATCCCTAAACAGTGTGTTTCAGCGGAATGTCCCACTTTGTAATTACTTACAACTTTGTGGTCCGTAGTGGTAGTCATATATCAAACGGTGCATGAAATGTAAGACAGCAGATGGGGTCGGTGTAACTGCTGGTCCCGCATTAACTCATCAGTTCGCGCCACGGGCAGTACACAGTGCAGCATTGCGTGTTTGTCTTGAAGAATTAATGGCTTATTAATATTACCAAAGAAAGGGCTTACTGACGCGAATACGGTGTTCGTAATGGTCCTCACCCGGAGACGTTTCTAAGGTTCGTGGAGAAGAGGTTCATTACTGAGGAAGAAAGGACCTGTTCAACTCGCCGTCCAGAGTGCCGCAGCGTACAAATCAGGTCGTTTATAATCCCTCTCCCTGGAAATGATTACGCAATAGGAGACCGCCTACTCTGATGATATGTCGAAGAGCAGCTAAGCACTCAAAATTCAGGCCGTACAGAGTGACAGCTGTAAACCAGCTGATGGGGCCTGGCATAATCAACTTATTGCAATTGGTTCTTGAACTTTTCGAACGAAACCCTGGAATATTGACGATGACATGGTTTACCACTGAATCTTGGTTTCATCTCTCAGTATAAGTAAATTCTCAAAACACGAGGACTTGGGCGTAAAAAAACCCTCCTACGATTCACGAGACGCCATTTCATTCGCAAAAGGTGGGCGTGTGGTGTGAACTTCCGCTGAGAGAGTCGTTGGATCAATTTTCTTTGAAGGGACTGTCAACACTGATGTGTACAAGGACATTTTCATGGCCTTCATGGAGCAATTAGACAATATCGAGCTTAAGCAGGATGTTACCACATCTAGCAGGGTGGTGCCACAAGCCACACCTCCAAAGAATCCATCAGTAGCTTCTTGGTAGACCGTGTTATCTCCCAGGTCACCGGATTAGACAACAGCGGGTTACTTCATATGGAGAGAGTCTACAAAAACAGACCACGAACCATTTAGGATCTCCAGGAAAGCATCACGACTGAAATAAACAAAACATCGACACAGACATGTTGAGGCGTGTATCCGAAAACATGGTGTCTCGAAGAGAAGGGGATATTTTAATACTTGATGTGATAGTACGTCGAACTCCCATTGTTAACCTCTCATTTACAAGTAGTTATGTTACTTTTTCAAAAATTGTAAAGTAATGAAAAAGCATATTTGCTATTTCATATTGTAAAAACAATTGTGAATTGTTTCAACGTGTGTTCATGTTTATCACTAGTTTGTATTTTTGGTTATTCCAAAGAACTAATTTATTGTTCATTTCGCTTGAAGAAGGGATGGCATTATTATCATCCCGAAAATTCCGAAAAGTTTTTTAAATAAACTATGTGTTATTGAGATATGGTGTTTTTTTGTTTAATAAACAAAGATGAAAAGGAAGAAGTTAAAAGAAGAATTTGGAAGTTATGTTACTGTTCAGTTATCAAGTCGAAGGATTGACCTATTTAAAAAATGGGACTTCCCGCTGAAACACCTTGTGTATCGGTTTACCCACACATACGTGCAAATAAATATACAGATCATTAAAGAAATTATAAATTGCCAGACCGCTTCCCAAAACAACAAGGAGTTGTAATTTAGAAGGCAGATTCGAAACCACATGAAGGTCAAATTTGCACATATATATATAGATATGTATATGAAACATATCTATACTTACTTGTTTATTCATATATGTACGCATGTAAATACCTATCTAATCATTTATACGTATTTTGTTTTTCTTTACAGTTGAATCGCGAAAGAAAAGCTAGTAATGACGTCAATTGCTTGTAGATTGATGTTTCCAGCGCCATCTATTGCTAAGATTCGTAAATCAATCTTATAAACCTAACGAAAATTCTGAATTTTGTATTTTCTAAAGTTACAGTTACATTTTTAGGTTATTGTTATTATTTAAATAATTTTTATAACTTTTTTTAATATCTTGGCTTGGCTGTATAATGTCAATATAAAATTTCGATGAAAATTTTCTTAACAGTCTAAGCGGACAAATTTGTTGCAGTAAACTTTCTATCCAGCGCTTCGGAAATACATATTTCATCACTCTGACTCTTGAAATATTGAAAAATATTCCAAATTTAGCTATGTGGTATCTTCTCTCGCGCACTGACGTAACTCGCCATTGCAGAGACGCCATTTCTAGGTTTGATGTCATGATTTCCAGGCGAACGTAAGTGATCCGATATCGCCCTATAAGGACGTCTTTCTCACATGAATCCTAGTATGTGTTTATTATTAACGGTTTTTTTATTTGTTTTTAAATAATGAAATTCTTGTGTGTCTATTTTTATATCGTATTTATACAATTTTGTACACTATTGGTTTTTTTTGGGTTTTTTTTTTCTAATATGTGATTAATGTGACCTTTTCTATATTTATGTATGAAACGATAATCCATTATAATTTTTAAAGCAATGAATGATAATCTTCGAAACTTGGCATCATATTTATGGGACTTGAGACTGCATCTTTTTTATATCTAAATACATAAAAGTTGGCGAGATGAAATCGTGAGTTGCTTCTTGTAATAGAGAATAAAAGTGATAGGATACAAGTGATAAAATTCCCGTTGATGTTGCTCAATATGCGAAGGCATATTTGTTGTCCGGTTGTGATTTTTCTCTCTATTTATGAATTATTACGGACGTTAAATTTGCTTTTCATTGGTCAGTCATGTGGATTGGTCTATTTAAAGAATGACGATTGGCTTCACTAAAAGCCTCAGAATCCATTTCTGACTTTTTAAGCCTAAAACATGTCTCTCAGTAATTTTCGTATAAATTCAATTCTTCTTGAATTTTTCTTGATAACTAATAAAAGTAAAAATAAACATTAAATACAAACAAATGAACTAAAAAATGAAAGTAAGCTCTTCAAGAAACTTCTGTTCTATTGTCCTCTATAGAATGGCAAATTTAAAGAATTAATTCAATGTAGATCATTCTAAATATAAGCACAATCAATTTTAATGCATCCGATATACCATAAGCCCTTCGGAATTGCGATAGATATAACGCTACCATTACTACAACGGAATAAAGTTGCCTTCATTTTTCCTGACAATGCGCTGCAGCGCCCTCTATGATACTGTTAAGGAATTAATAATAGGTTCGAGAACTTTCGAAAGAGATTTGGTCTGATTGATTTGGAAACTTGCAAAATGATTAATAATATATTCGGACGGAAACTCATTATTAGCAAAAAAAAAGCTATTTTCCCGGAAGGATATGGATCATTTTCTTGTGGAGAAATTTCATTGTGAATCAAAATGTGAGGGAAAAGTTTATTAACACTAAGATTTCGTATAAACTGTTTCTAAAATCAATTGTGTGCTTTGAATTTTTATTTCCCTTTTATCATTTCCTTGTAATTCGAGTGCAAATGCGATAGAGTTCAATTATTATTATTATTAGGCTTATTAACGTTCAGATAGGGGCACCATTAAAGAACTGGGTCAGTTCTTCGTGTCTTCTATTACCATTACAAAATTGCTGGGTTTTTTTTTTTTTATTATTATTATTTATTTTTGATTGATTTTTATCTTAAGTTTTTTAAGACGAAATTATATGGGTGTCGTAAAAGATAAATTGGAACCCAAAATATAACAATCAAAAACACGTTCTCATTTAATAAATGAAATAATTAAGTCAAAAGTCGATTAAATGAATGCCTCTTTTCTATAGAAGAAGAAAAAAAAAATATATATGTATTTAGAAATCAATATTAATGAGATTCACAAATGAATTCTCAGTCCATTTTTTAACTCTGCTAAACAACCCCAAACGGCGCGGCGATAGAATACTTCATAAATTACCCTTAATTATTTAAGGAATTTATCTTTTACCTTTTACATCAAGGAGCATTAAAAAATAATAATTACACAACATTCACCATATTTAGGTAATTTCAATTAGTTAGCAGAAAAAAGTTACTTATTCAACCAGAAAGTTTATTTTTTAAGATGTAAATAAAATCTTCTGTCATTAACATACATCTGCATTATATTGTATTACTAGCGATACCCGGGCACGCGTTGCTGTGGCCGAAATATTTCAATCCGCTCGAACAAATCACTCCGAAGAAGTCAATTTCACGATATAATTTGAATTCAAATGAAAATCAATCGACAGGTTCTGAAAATCAGCTGAAAAACAGCTGAAAATCTGCTCAATTCCACCGAAAAACAATGAAAAAAAGAAAAAAGAATATACGTACTCACGAAATGAACGCTATGGTAACCGACACAGCTCAACTCCAATGCAATGTCACACGAAATAATTACATCAAAATGAAAATAAACCGAAATCTACGAAAATTCAATTTAACAATGCAATCGGAAACATTTAAAAAGCTAAGTGACAGCAGCTGTCAAGAAGCTGTCCGGCAGGAGCAATGTTTATTATTGCGTGTGTTGCTTTTACGTCCAACAGATGGCGCTGTTTTTCAAAAAAAGCATGTTTTCACCTGTCACAGGTGTGACATCTATATAATAGGTATATAAAAATACGCGCGTATTCGAATGCAACGTTGTGTCAAAATTTCAAAGCAATCGGTGAAGAACTTTCGGAGATTTAATATTTTGAACAAACGAACATTTACATTTTTATTTATATGGAAGATGATCCTACAGCTACATAATTATGAATACATTAATTCAGGCCTTTAATTCGTGTTGTTCGGTTTCCGGTAATGATAAATGAGCCCTCATTATTACATTAGACGATGGGTCCGCAGTTAAATAACGAGACACCCTTCCCCCATCAGATTAAGTGATGAACTGTTCTGGAAGGTTCTTAGAAAATGCTGTACTATGTATGTAGATATGTTTGTGTGTATGAACGAAGGAATGCATGAATGAACGAAAGAGTGTACATTTGAATAGCATCGTTACTGTAAGTACATGTACTGCATACATTTCAATCATTGACATTGATTATATTACAGTAGTTAGACTAGTTACAACCACAGGGACCAGTACGTTGATGCTGTCCATAGGCCTACCGAGGGGTAACGGTAGGAGTTAGAACCTCCGATTGCTTCCGAAAATGGAAGAAATCTAGTATTTTGAACCTGTTTTTGTTTTTTGGTTGGAAAGTTCATCCGCTTAATTCCCCTTCCTCTCATCCGGAGAAGGCCACACCGTCTTTTTTTTTTTTGGAATGACTACGACGTCACAACCCAGGGCCGCCGCCTCTAGCGGAGCAGGGAGTAGAGGCCCTGCATAATCTCTCCCATTCCATAATCCTGGGTACGCCTATAGTGCTAACGATACCCTTAGGATATGCGTGCACTACAGGTTTTTCAGCTGAAACCGCAAAGTTGTAAAGGGGAGAACTTAATTAGGGGACCGGAGGGTCTTCACTTGACTCCAAAATGGAACATGACCCATCTCCTGGGTCTGACTAAAAACCCCGGGGCAAAACCACTCACAGTAGAGCAGTAATCGTCCCATTATCCCGCCGCAGGGCTTGAGTTCCCCTAAATTCTCCCCTTTTACAACCCTGCGGTTTCAGCTGAAAAACCTGTAGTGCGCGCGTACCCTTAGGCTAAGAACGCACTATCCACGAAGTCGTAAAATCTTCTCCCTCTTCTTTTCCCCTCTTCTCTCCCTTAAGCAATGTCATAATTGTTCCTATTGTGACGACCCCTTCTTGAAGAGGAAAAAATATAGATTTCAACTGTATATGTGCGTGGGTGAAAGACCCTGGGCGAATTGAGGGTTGTTTTAATAAACCCTTCCTGCGGAGGGGAGACTTCGTTTATGAGTTCGTGGATAAATATAACCATATGCGTTCTTAGCCTTAGTGAGGAAATGCACCTCCTCGCATTCAGTCAATATGAAATGTAATATATATCATTGTATTATTAGTCGATCTATATTTTTTGGACCTTTAAAATAAAGAGCTTAAAATGATCCTTTAGATGCCAAAAATTCAAAGTATCAGATACGCACACATACACGCTTTTCAGCTTAATCGTTCTGACAGATTTAAGATTATTTTTGATTAAGTAGGTTCGGGAGAAGACGCCTTCATTCGGAATCGAACGTTTACAAAAATAAAATTACTTTTCTTCGCAAAATCTGTAACCGACAGCCCCTCGCAGGAAAATATTACTGTTTGTTTGTTTAATTGGATGATGTAAGACAGAGATCGAATTAGTTAAATAGGTCCTAGCAATGCCATATTTGTCTAAGAACCCCTAAAGCCCGTGTAATTGTTGATTTCTGATAAAAACGGGACGAATATTTTGTGTAGGTACTTTCCTATTTTATAACATTTATAAAATGAAAATAATTATTAATTATTTAAAAAAAAAAAAGAAAAATTTCGTATTTGTATTTTGACTATATCGTTACTACACTTTCGAAATTTTTTATCTTTACTCATTTTCGTAGGAGTAAAACATAAGAAATAAATGTATTTTTCAAATCGTACAGTTTCTTAAATGCTTTTTCATGGATGATTTCTTGCCACGCAAGAGTTCTACACAAAATCGATGACGTCAGAATGACGTTTACGCATTAAATCCTGTCGTCACACCTTCCTACCCAAAGGCAACGCTAGTGAAGGACACGGCTGCCGCACAAGAGCGGTCAGACCCAGCACAGAAAGAACGGCGCATCAGAGGAACGATGATTTCTCGATATGGTGGGATTACCCTTCAGGTAAGATTAAATCTATTTCCGATTAATATTTAAGGTATGATTTATAATTCTCTCAACGCTTCAAACTATATTTTCAATCCCTTTTCCGTTTTAACTCACTTCATTTTTCTACATTTATTAACTATACAAAATATAAATCTGCTATAAAAATTATACCCATATAATATATAAATTTTTTCGTTGATTTAGTATAATATCGAGAAAGTCACAATGATTATGAAAATGTAAGTTTAGCTGTATATTTGTATAAATTTAATATAAAAAACTGTAAATCTTAAAAAGAATTTTAGATGATAATTCTATTTTTTTTTTTTTTTTTTTTATAAAATTCGTTCATATAAAGTAAGTACTTTATATTTGTTTATATAAAGTAGAAATTCATTAAAGAACAAAATGTATTTTTTATTTTTCCTAATATATCCGCATAATTTATTATTATTATGAAAAAAACCATTAGAACATAAATGTTTTAGAAATATAATTTAGACTGCAATAGACCTGTCTGTGACCAGAATATCACCTAAACTAAACATATCGAAAAAAACTGAAATTTTAGGGGTACGTGTTCGAAAGAAGCTCCTATGAATATTATCTAATGAACAAAGTGAGGAGCAAAGAGTAAAAAAAGTGCCAAGGTAATCGCTATAACTGAAAATTATTTAACTTAGAAAAGTTAGTTTAGATTGGAGATGAAGGTAATTAAGGCTTCTCCCTATTCATTTTGATAAAAATTGGGACTCAGGGTTTAAAAAGTTCCATTACATGAGTCTCACCATAAATAAATACAAATGATCGGAATGCTTCAATTTACTGTCACTATCTTTGAATACGATTATTTTTTTTTATCTCAAACTTGCAAATATTCAAAAGTTTGCACGCCAATGGCATCTTTTTTTTTTTTTTTTCCTGATAGGTATTGATGTTGCTAAAACAAAAAAATAAAAAGCGATTTAAAAAAAAAAATCATTTTTTTTAATTATAATGAATGTTTATAAATATGAAAAAAATGAGATTTTCATAGTCGTTTGGTTGTAATTTAATTATTAGAGCATTTAATTTGCGTCGTAATAGTTACAGGTTAAAAGCAAGGTGTCTTTTATTCGAGACAGAACAGGAAGTAGAGCCTCCTCGATCATCGGCCGAGAGAATAAAATTGAGATTGGAGAGCCACTCCGACGCTCTTCTCTAATCATAATTTAAATAATACGGAATATTTATATTTTAAATTTTTGCGAAATACATTAATTACATAGGTAATTCCCTTCGAGCCAACGGCGTTTCTAAGGCCAGTCGGGAGACTGAAGAGTTCGGAGCCAATCCAATTCTCTCTCTCGCTCTTAACTCCCCCTTCCCCGGAAGGGAATCCTGTCCCCATTTATACAGAGGGCTGAGTGTACCCTAGAGCCTGATCGGACCAAATATATATTACTATATTCAAATATAGAAAAACGTCAAAGTAATAAAGCTGATAAAAAAATAAGAAATAAAGATTTACTTAAATATTTTTGTTGTATTTCCACTGAAAAAAAACGATTGTGTCATTTTCATAACTAAAAATTTTTCTTCTAATTCATTAAAAATTAAATTAATTCACAAAGTAAAATAAATTTATTGTAAAAAAAATAAGTTTTCTACAAGAAATAATAGAATGGCTGAGAGATTAAATTTTATCAGTGAGCTGTAATTTTATACAGCATGGAATAAAATTTTCAAATCTGCATGGTGGTTTTCGGTTCAATTTCTCAGTGATAGCATAATAATTGGGGTTGTTTTTTTCTAGCTTTATATTGAATTTTCAGTAAAAAAAAAAAAAAAACATATATCTGTCTCTCGCCTGCGATGAGGATTATTTAACTATACATTCCAGAAATATGAGTTGTTGTTGTTGTTGTTGTTGTTTTATTTAAAGTTATTTAACTATCTTTCAGGAGGTTGGTACAAGCAAGTTGGTAAACAGCGTTTCCGATTAAAAACAAAAAAATTATCTTGCTGTTTCTTTCGTACTTATCATTCCAAATATGCCTTTTGTTGTTTTCCTTAGAATTTTTATACTTGGGTTGCTTATTGCAGTGTTTGATTCTGTAGCTCAAATTCTAAGTATTACGAATTGAAAACACAAAAGTTTTAATGCGTTAGTTTTTTTCTCATTTTGTCAGTGGATGTTCAAACTCCAAAATCTGTTTGAATTATGGTTACAGCGTAAATGTAAATCAGATGTAATAATACTGTGCTACAATATTCGCTTCATGTTGTTGGATACAATCACAGATGAAGCTTATCACCAGATTTCGAATTGAGGGTAACGAGTTTTCAAAAAAAATGGTAAATAACCAGAAAACGTAGTCTCGTGGAACGTCTGATTGTTGACTGAGGGGCTCCAGCGTGTTGGAATAACTGATCTCGATATGGTAGGTTGTTGTTCTGCCAGAAGCATCAAGTTACTTGGTTTTAGTGTTCTAGAACCTGACAATGTTTTGTTTGGCACCTTCATCGTCTATGATGAAATTTGGGTGGGTAATAATTTGATAACAAACATAATATTTGACTTGGTTTGAATAAAGTAACCTTATGAGGGTGATCAATATTAGGAATGTCTAATGATTGATGATGGCTTGATGAACGGCCATGAATCTTGTCGCTGTAATAAACTGCATTCATAAATTCAGTCAACCATTTATGATATCACATTCGAGAATCATACAGAGATCATTCACTTCTGTAGACCATGCATGTACTCTATTTTATTCTTATTTTTAAGATAAAAACAGTTTGCCTGCACATAAATGCAAAAGAGAGAAGCACGTGATCCCTCCCTCAGGATTTTCAATTTTAATACATTACATGTCATACGTTTATCGCAAAAAGATTAACAAATACAAAAAAGTAAACTTTGTTTTACTTTATTTTACTTAAATTGTAGTAAATTAGTTTGTATAATTTTACAGTATCAAGTACAATTTTACAGATATTTTGAAATTGCCATCTGTATTTTGCTTTCTCCAGTTACAAGGGCACCCACATTTGAGATACCAATCTGAAAACATCTTGTGTATGCTAAAATGCAATGTTGCATTTATCTGGTAATGTTATTTAGGTAATACTGCATCATAAGGACCCCCTGTTTCTTTCATTATTGTTCATAAAAAATCTGATGTCGCAGCCATTATTAATTGATGACAAACTATTTCGTTTTATCCCTGATATTCATCAAGACGGAGTTTTATTGGTTTAAAAGCAATTATAAAAAACATAATTATGATATATTGGAATACAGAGTAATGAACCCAATCTGTAATTGCTACTAATTATTTAGTGAGTAAATATGTATTGAGGTATCTGGAAGCAGTCTTATCATCCAACACTTTCACATAAATTGTATGTATTTTAGCAAGTTTAATAATTAAGAAAAAAAAACAATGAATAAATAAATCATTGAATCAATGACTAAATAAATCACAATTTCACTATTCATTAAATTTATGGGCGTTACTGTTTTCGCTGCAGATATTGACAATCTGTACAATTTATGCCTAAGTTATTTTTATTATTGCTTTGACTGCGTTTGAGATTCTTTTCACTTAATAAATGATTAAAGCTAACCGCCCCTCGCCATCTCAGTACATCCCTTACGTCTACAAATAAATTTCTTCAATTTTTTTTCAAAATGCAAAGCAACTTCTCTGTCTTGAATTCTGAGAGAACTTCAGGTGGCAAAACTCTAAGCTTCATTTAAATTAGGTCAGATTTTTTGGATCAATCTACGAATTTGAGTTAACTAAACTACCAATTATCTGGGCTTAAACAACGAAACATAAATTTGGATTGATTTTCCCTACTACGTGGTTCTTGAGTCAAACTGGAGCTGTTAGTGTATGTTTTCGTAGTGAAAACAACTAATAAATGTTGTCATAATATCATCGTAATCAGGATTAACAAATACTTATCCTTGAGATCTTGAGGTTTCAAATTTCCCTTAACTTGAATATCCACGATTTGAACGCCAAGTTTCAGCATCTTATCTGGAATTAAAAAAACAAACTGTATTAGGTTTTTAGGTAAAATCCCCTTCCCTTCAATTTTTTTTTTTGGATTTGAGATTGCCGTCAGTAACTAGAGGACCCAAACAATCACTGTATCAAGTTTCAACTTTTAAGTTATTGAGTTGTAAAATAAAATTTTTAAAAATTACTGGATAAAGAAAGCAGGCATCGTTAAGCTTTTCTTAATATAGATTAGCTAAATCTTGATAATTTTTTTTTATACAAATTGGTTATAATTGCAACTTAGGACTAAATATCACCATTACATGACGCAGATGTCACGATAAAACAAACGGAAGAACATGAAAATCATGGTATGTTTACATTAGTGTGTTAGCGATTATAAACCTGTTCAACATCTAAAAATTTGGTGATTATAAACATCAAATATCTTATTATTACCATAAAATAACTGAACAACTTACATTTAAATACAACTTTATTTGGCTGAAAGTAATTAGTGGGTTGTTTTTTTGTTTGTTTTTCTTTACAAAATAATGTTTTTATAAAAAAAAATAATAATAATTTGACAGTAAATTCAGATACTTTATTTTTTTTTAGATAGGAAATTTAAAAGCTATATTTAGAATTGATTTTAATTATAGATTTCAAGAGAAAAAAGTAAATAAATAAGATTATATCTTCAACTTCCTGCCGTGGTTCCATCAGAGCTAGGAGAATAATGAAATAAAAACAGAAAATTTCGAAGAAAAGATTGTTTCCTGTTCCTCTTTTAACATTATAATATATTCTAATAATAAAAACATATATAAAAAATACTGACTTTCAAAGTTTTGATTATCAACAATCTACATTATAAGGCATTTTTATTCTGTCAGTAAAAATGTTGTTAAGTTTTTATTACAGAAACAGTTACATATTTACATATTAATGAATATATGTAAATTACATTCGTTAAATTTTAAATTTAATTTTTAGCATTTGTATTCTGGTTAAAAATCAATAACTAATACATTTCTACTCCATATCTAAAGATGATTCTATCTGATGATAGATATCGTTAGCGAGCGTGAAATAGCTGTGCTAGGATGCCACTTGTAAACACAACCTCTTTTATTGACTATGCTATATTTACTTATATTTATCTGGCTTTTTTTTCTTTTCTTCCTTAATTGCATCCATTTCATTCATTTGTAGTCAACGAAAAAACTGTCATATGAACTTGGTTTTTATTTTTATTTTTTATTTTTCCAATACTTTTTTTAATGTTTGAATATCGTCTGTATTTCTAATATAAAAATTTTGATAAAGCACTTACAATTTCTTTCCGATATATTAGTATTGTATATCGAAGACTGGCAGGTCTACGGCCACACGATTGTAGAAATATAGGAGAAAAGAGTAGAAAAATTTGTGCAATTTCTGACATGTAATGTTTTTTAGGAAAAAGAAAAAAAAAAAGATACGAAGTTGTTTTTTTGTTTGTTTGTTTTTTAAGCAATTAAAAATTGTAAGTTTTTGAAGACTGTAGGTTTTTCGCAAATTGGGAATCAAAACAAACAATTTTTTTTTTTTTTTCTGATTGGTAAAACCTAAACAGATATGACTATATCATGACTATATCGTCTTTTGATGGTAGGCATTTGATAATAAGACTACAACAATCACCAATCGAAAGGGACAACGATTAATGAAAGGAACAGTCCGACGCTCTCCCGTCTTTAACCCACTCATAAGAAACGCGTTACTCATTTGACAGACGTCTGGGTGAACCTTCGGATCCGTCTAGACAAGAACTAATCAGGGAAAAATGGAACCCGTACAATCCGTAGAGGACACAGATATTAAATTTAAAAAAAAAAAAAAATAAGATAAATTACATTGCGTACTATATGTGTAATCTTAATTTTATTTTGTTCATTAAATCAATTAATATTATTACCAAGTCAAACGATTAATCAAAAGAGGAACTTGTCAATTTTTGAAATAAAATTTTTCTCATTGTTTTGTTACTTGAACTTTATAAAAAGGAACTGAAATAAATAATCTCGAAAATATGCTAAAGAAGGTTTTTTTTTTTTGTTTTGTTTTTTAATTATTAATCTATATTATCAAAAATCTAAGGTTGTGTGCGTACATCCACAACAATCGAAGTTCTCAGTTGCGTTCCCAGGCAACAGGAGTATTGTGGCAATGCTTAACTCAACTGCGCAAATTTCTAATTGTTACAAAAGGATTTGAATATTGTACTGCGTGGATTCTTTAAAATTTAAAGAATCAATTTATTTCGAGTTTTAAGTTTTTGTTTACTTGATGTAATTTGAACTTTTGAACAAATAAATTGTTGTGTTCCGATACATATGCGAGGCTTCCAGAACGAAGCGACGGGTAGCCGTCTAGTTTCATTTAAATCATGTAGAAAATTTACGCAATTAGTAAATGGGACCTTGTATTCGGAAGTGAACTTGCAGGAAACAACTACTTTGTGTACGGTCTCATAGAAAATAGTCTCCAATCAAAGCCTGAACAGAGTTAATATTCATTGAATTACAATATCCTGAAGGCTTTGTCATTTCTGTCAAATTATTTTAATATATTTCTCTGTTTTTAAATTACGTAAGGAAGTAATGAAGTTGCTTTCTACCAATTGTAGAACAGGAAACTTTACAACAATTAAAGTAAGAAAGCGGAAGGATATTGGACGTATTTAAGTGATTGTCTGCAAAAAAATAATAATAATATTCTATAGATAAATAATTATAAAGAAACTTTTTTATTAGGATTTGTAATTTGGAAATACGTAGCTGCCAATTTTAGTATTTTAAATTTTATTAAATTAAAATACCGGAAAAAAAAAAGAAATATAAAACACCTTAGGGTCTACCTCCTCATTCATTAATACAATTTTACTTAATTTTTATTTTACATTTATTACTGTTTATCAAAAAAATTAAAGAGGTAACAAAAGTATTAACATAATAATGTTTTAGATTTCGCTGGAGCCTAAACCTCTCGCGCTCCTAAGGACCTGCATGGCTTGTAGAGGAACATCTTTACCTTTATCTTTTATATTTACCCGATCATTAATGAATTTCGAGTGTTTTAACTGATGCTAATCCTGAATAAACTAATCACAGTGTTTGTTTACTAACTAGTAAGATGGTTGTCTGACATCAATCACCCCACGATTTCATCTCGCAGTTGCATCAAATTTGTCGAAATTCAAGGCGACATTTTCTCTTATCCGTAAATTTGTATGCTAAATTTCAATATCAGCTGTCTTTTTATTATATTCTAGCCCCATCAATGACGGGATAACAGTGTGATGGCTTTTAGTTGAGAATATTCTATCTCAACTAAATAGAAAGAGTATTTTAACTAGAATTTTTTTTTCTGTATTTAAATACTATTTTTAATTTCTTCATTCATGTCGAGAAATGTCTCTAACGACTCCAGTTCGTCGCTGAGGGTGAGCTTCTGCATCTAAGGCTCATCTGGCCTGCGCTTGTAGTAAACTGAAAAAACGAACATTGAAATTTAAATTTTAATCTAGTAGGCTAAAATTAATGAGTTATTTTTTTTTCTAGCTCTTCTCTCATTGTATCACACACACACACAGAGGGAGTGATAAAAGATATTTAACAATAATTTGAATGTAGTCACCGTGGCCTAATAGATAAGACGTCTGACTTTAGATGAGAAGGTTGCAGGTTCATTTCCTGTAGCTCACGATTCATTGTAGAAATTATTCCTATTTTCACAGGAAATTAAAGTTATTTCCAAATACAGAGGAAGTGCATTAGACACAAGACAGATCTGGAAAACTACACAAGAGATAATTTCTATTATAAGCTAAAAATAAGAATATAGGCAATTGCTGTAAGGTGGTTCGAAATTTTATTCGAAAAAAAAAATAACAATAACGGGAATACAGGTTCATTAATAATTAGTTAATTGCCTACATTTAATTGAATTGATAATAAGTTTCCTACAGATCATCAAATTAATATATTAAAAGCCTAGGAATCAGTGTTCCCTCCAATGTTGATTCCCAAAGAGAGTAAAAACAAAAGGGGCTACAGTTCCTAGTAAACACCCACGATACACTTCAATGATTTGATTACGTTTATGTAAATACACAAGCCAATATAAAGATTACGAAGAGTAGAGATTAATTATTTATTCTTTCCATACATATTTTTTTTTTCATTTATTTCTTTTTGTATCTGATTTACTTTGGTTTGCTAATTTTTTTAACTAAATTTCACGAAGATCCAGCCATTTAAAATTTATTTGGGAGGACCGGACACACGCACAGATTGAGTGATTTGATATGCCTCACCTATCTACAAAAGTAGGTTCTGAAAGGAACTGCAAAACTTAGCTCAGCGAAGATGTGAGTGGTTCCACAAAGACTCCATTGCTCGCTGAAAACTGTAAATACAGGGTGAGGCAAAAACCCTATAAACTGGAAACGCTGAATCAATATCGCGCTATACCACAATGTTAGGGTTGAGGGGGACACCTTTCGCAACACAGTTCAAACCTGGCGGCCATCTTGAAGTCCGCCATCTTGAATGCAAGTCAAAATTTTCAAATGGGAACAGGGTATGTTTCGCATCATTTCAAAGTAGAAAAAAAAACGCCAGAAATTCATCAGTGCAATCAGTTTTTATGTAATATTATTCATTTTAATTTTATGAGTTTTCAAAGTTAGAAATTCGTGACAATTACCACTGAACGATATTGCAAATTTGTTTCGAGGCACAGCATAATGGTGTTTTCAAACACTAAAGGTGTTTTCATCGTTTGTACATAGAATAATTCAAATTTATAGTTAGTTATTCTGAACATCTTCTCATTTATTCAAATGCAAATATTTCTTTGGTCAACATCAAAGTATTATTTACTTCTAGCAGATGTTCTGTCACGTTATAAAAATAACATGAACAATATGTTGCAATCTGAAGTGATGGTACTGTAATAAACACTACTTCCTTTCAATATAAATAAAAAGGAAGTACTTATGATATATCATAAAACGAGAGCGTATTCGTTCTTCAAAAAAGTATTTAATTCTTCCGTTATTCATACCGTGTTCTTACAGACGAATAATACATTAATTTATCTTAACTAATTAATGTTTGATGGTAATTGCACACTTTTTGTAAAAGATGAAATTGTATGTTTGGTCAAAATCTGATATTAAAAAATATGGAAAAAAAAACCCAACTTCTCAGCACTTCGGTTATCGGCTGACAGCCATTAGCAAGATAAAGTTAAGAGAAAAACAAACATAAATTCGCTGAAGCAACCACAAACGCCAAACGAAATAATGAAAACGTTAAATATTTAAAACGAATGGAAATAAAGAATTCCTTTTATTTTTATGAATAAAGTGACCACTCAAAACTAAAGACCGTTGGCACGTACACAACTTTGGGCAGTCTTAAAGCTACCTCAAAAGGTATTTGACAACAAGAAATTAAATAATAATAATAATAATAATAAGGTTTTAAAGCACTCAATTCATAATAATGATTAATGGGAAACCTTTTGGGTCAAGCTGAGACCCTGGGACGGCCGTTTCAAGCTCACTGGGCTCTCCTCAGCCATTGCTACCCAGCCAGCGAAAACCCAAAGGCGTGCGAGGGAAAGAACAATGTATTTGAGATGGAAAGAGTAACCCATCAAAACTAAAGACAAAATGAAAAAAAGACGAACAAAATGTGGAATACAACGGAATGTGTGTGTGTTGTGTGTCTTGTAATGCCTTCTGAACCACTGAAATGCTTCCTGAAACTTACTTGCTCATTTACGGACAACACAGGATGTATATTAAAAAAAAAAAAATAAAATCCTACAGATTCTTGCCGAAAATTAGCACACATAAGTACAGCATCAGGAACGGAACAATGGATTTCTATCTAACAATGGATAGGAAATGCTTTAGTTAGTAAACCTCTTAATAACTGCGCGAGCTTTAAGATGAATAAAATCCCCGAGAATTAGACAACTTAGTAAAAAATGCAGATGTAATATATTTTTTTAAAAGAAAATATGGTATTGTTTTTTACAGGATCTATTATAATTTAAATGTAGAGAGAGGTTTCTCATTTACATTCTTTTCACGATTGTAAAGAAACAAAGAAAACTATCAAACTGAACATGTTAAGAAACGTATCTTTCAAATTCTTTCAGAAACCTCTGTTACATTGTTTCATTTTGTATTTTAATCCTTTGACTATACTTCCATGGCTTAAATGTTCAATGTTTGGAAATTCCTCTTTTAAAAATATTTTCATCTTTAGATGAACTATAGATTACTTACAAATAAACCTAATCTATATTACTAAAATCTTTTATTTCTCTGTCGTCCGGCGCAATTGTTATTTATTAGTTTCCCTTGCTGAGAAAGTTTTTTTTTTTAAGTTTTTTTTTCGCCTTGCATGGGATTCGGACCGAGGACCTTCGTCCTCGCAGTCAGGAACGCTAACCATTGGACTACTTCTGGTCTCCCGATATCCAATGTTACTTTTATTCTATTTGTTCGCGCGCTATAAAATAATGAGTTCATTCAAAAAGGAATAAAATATGACTTTTTGCCATAACTGGTTGGAATCGATTTTTCTTGGATTATCTCATACTTACCAGAGGTAGCCTAGTAACTAATAAAAATAAAACAAAAAAATATTTTTGCTTTAATAAAACTGAATTGGCACAACGAGTGAGATATAGTTGAAGTACAGTTATTATGGTAACAAAACAAAACGTGATACGCTCCTTGTATTATTACAAAGTAAACAAATGCTCAAAACTTAACATCCGAATCAAAAAATAAATTGTCCTTTTTGAAATAAATTGACCTTTTTCGTCCAAAACTGATGTCCAAATCGAAAAATAAATTATCCATTTTAACTACGAAATTCTATCTTCAAATAAATTTTATCTTAGAAAATCCATCTCCCAATAAAATCCATCTTTAATCTTCAAATAAATTCTTATCACGTTTTGTTTTGTTATCATAATAATAGTGCATGTCACGTTTTTGTTTTGTTATACGAATATTCCATATTTATGATTATTAATTTAATTTTTGTTATTTAGGGAAGAAATGTTGAGTCTTTTCCCTTTTATATAAGGTGTAAGGTGTAAGGCTTGAAGAAGGAGGCCGGTGAGGCCGTTGAAATATTGCCAATAAAGGAGTTTAAGAAGTTTTGTAAGAGTTTTATGATTTTATTTGAAGAATTATGTTTATACTTGAGGAAATATAAAATGTTTCCATTTCTACACATTGTATAATTGAACAGTTTTCGGAGTTGAATTGATGGCTATAGCTTATGAGGGAGTTACAATAGCTTTGTTCATTTCTACCGTCTGTCTTCTGTAATGTTTTGAAGATGAAACCTGAATCCAAGGGGCGTCAAACTATTTTTGTACTTAATTGTTTATCGATTTGCATAATTTTACAGAAAGTTGCTACAGGAACTCCCTGGAAAACTTATTTAAAGTTAACAACCTTTCAACTGGAATTTGTATCACCCTCAGAGTAAATGTTTAGGTTTTCCAGCCATTGTTCAGTTATGTTTATTTATATAAAAACACGATGTTGATTTTCTTAAACAAAAAAGTGTCAGCAAAGAACTAAAAACCTACTTCCCATCAAAATCTTATCATTTTATTTTCTTTTTTCTTGTCGTGAAAAAGAAATTACAAAAGAAAATTTTGTATTTAATTATTTTTTTATTTATTTATTTATTAATACTTAATATTTATAATTACTTATTATTTTTTCGTTGAAATTTATTTGAAATAATTTTATATTTATTAAAAATGATTTAAAATTTAGCTTAAAATGTATTTTTTAAAGCACATTATTTATTTTAAGTTTATAACTCTGTTTAATAAAAGCAATAGAAATTCTCCATTTTATGAAAATAAAATTAATAAGAAAAAGCATTATTTACATAAATTACCTATTATATCTACTTCATATTATTACAATATTAATAGGATGAAAATTGCAGTCATTTGTTTTACATTAACATTAAAACTGTATAACAATACTTAAGCCTATTTCCTGTGACACAGCGGACGTGTTTATTCGACATAAACTGAACAAGTTTTGTTTATGTTTCTGACATTTTCTTTTACTACAGGCGATCTGGATCTTAGCCAGATATTTAGCTCCGTCATAGAAAGTTTAAAAGAAATAGGTCAGCTTATTTTTTGTTTTTTTTATTGTCCACTTTTCTTTCAAACAGTAAATCAAGCGTTTTAACTGTCACGTAAATTTACAAGACACGATATCTGTAAATAGGCCTAAACAAAATTGGAACATTTCTATAAAATTGCTTCAAAATCCACAGAAAATATTTTTGCAAAAAGTTCATCATCTTTTTTTTTGTTGTTGTTGTTTTGTTATTATATTTTTAATTAATATATTTTATAGGCTTTTATTTAAGAAATTCCATGAATTATATATCACAGAAAGCTTTTCTTAAGCCTATCAAATAACCTCTATCTTATTTGAATTTCGAAGAACATCTAAAACAATCACCATAAATCCTAATCAGCTCGTGTTTTTTTATTATTTCCTAACGGATAATTATAGATAAGGTCCGTGAAGGGTCCAAATAACTCCCTTCTATTTAACCAGCTGTTTCAATAAAAAAAAAAGTACCAAAATCAAAGTCTCAATTAATGATAAGCAGATCAGGGAAGGTTCTCTTCCGATGTCAAATGCCAGGTGCAACGTATCAACAAAGAAACACATACATCAAATAGAAAAAAATTAAAATTCTTTTATGATACGTTGCATTTGTTTACATCTCATGTATTTGATTACTTAAGTTCGTGGATCTGCACAGCATCTCATTTCGAATTCATGTTTGATTTATAATTGAAAGATTAACTCATAAGCATAATCTTTTCTTTACAAATAAAGTTACTGAGTAAATATCGGGATTGGAAGTTATTTTTCGCAAATTTACATGAGTTGACGTAATAACTGACGTCATTCGCGAACGGCACTAAATCTACTAAACCCATTTCGAATTATTCTTATTATTATTTTTACAAATACTGAACAAGCACAAGAATTTTAGTGAGAAAGAATCTCTCTAAACTCCGTCTTATCTTTCATTTCAATCGAATTGAGATAATGTCACAATCCTACCGAACGCTAAATATTATTTCCAAATTGATTTGGGCCTCAGAATATGTAAGTTCACTTAGGCAAAATTTACTCAATAATAAATACAGCAAGAAGATGTGCGGAAATAGACAGAGGTTATTTCAGTATATTTCGACGATATAGATAAATTCTATTTAATAGCTAAATATATTTTCATTAGTTCGATGATAATAATTGGCGAACTTTAATCAAATTTAGAAAGTGTTTTTATGAAACGCTAAAATAAAAGCTGAAATTGAAGGAACTATCCAACACACAGACATGACGAAAGGAATACATCTTTCCACGAAATTCTTCCTGCGGAATTAAATTAAAGGGTAAGATAATATAGTGGCACCTTGGTTAACGACGGCCTTAGTAAGCGATATACTTGGTTAACGACGAGTTGCTGTAAGCAAAAAATGTCTTGGGTAACGACACAGACTTTGGTCTACGACGCCTCATTGATTGGTGGCGGATTTCGATGAAACATGACCCCCTGATCAGGAAAATACCCGACTGTAGGCATAGACGGCCAATAGTGTTTGAGAAAATTGCATTTAAATTTTGCAAAATATTCAAACCTACGTCATTTTTATTTTCTTTACACACAATTTGTATTAAATGGTATACATTCTCTTTACACTGAAATTACACTCTGATGTAACGTAACGTGTTGGATTGCGATATCAACGGTGTACAATAATTCTTGGGGGTTATCCATTAATTACGTGAGGTCAAAAGCGGGAGGGGGGTCTGGCAAAATCTCACCAAATCTCATCAAGAGGGGGGAGGGTCCAAATTTTTTAAAAAACACCTCACATAATTAATGGACGGCCCCTTGCTAGGCTATATGTATTGCATCGTTACATGCGAAGATCTCCTTTTTTCCGGCTCAGGGAAATTTTAATTTTCCACCTGATGATGATGGAATATTATAAATATCGCCGGTGGATAGCAATTTTGTATTTTACTGATTTATTTACAGGCTGGTATCGTTTTGGTCCTAATAGAGTGCGATGTTCTCTTCTCCAATATCTAATTTTGACAGTCATATTCTTACTATAGTCGAGTATTTGTAGCTTTTAAAAACATTCGTATTGCACGTGACCGCATGCATTTTAACGCATCTTATTCATAATAGCTACATTTTAAATTAATTCGGAATTCATATGACAGTGATACATTGTGAAATATATTGGAAAAAGATCTTGAGTAAAAAAATGAAAATGGATCAATGCTATATTGAAGCAAACTTCTCTAGATATGTTTTTCACAGGTCCATCAATCAAAAAACTCCGGGGGAGCCAACTTGTCCTTCTGGTGAAGATTGACATTAAAAAACTATATTCATGAACTATTCATTTTAGTAATGATAAATTTTTGTACCAAATATAAATGAATAAATGATATGTACCATACTTTTATGACATTTAACTGAATTTAATCTGCATATTTGACATGCACTATGGTTGTGGGTTAGAGACGGAAAGAATTAATCGATTACCATTATTATACTTGTGGGAAATAGCGCCTTGGATAACGACCATAATCCTGAAACGGATTACCATCGTTAACCAAGGTACCACTGTATAATCATGTTTTATGTATAAATGTATCTGTCGTAGCCACATGCGGTAATGTAGCACTTCATGAAGTGTCTAGACACATCGCGAAGAATCTAACCATAATGGACACATGCTGTAATTCAAGCTTCAAATCAAAAATTACCGTACTGTGCTACTTCGCGAAGTATCAGCAACTGCGTTGACATGCTGTATTAGGGCATCTGAGCAATCGAAATTAGACACCGCGAAGCGTCAGGACGGTGTTAGACACATATTGTAGAACGCGATTCATTTTTACAGCATGTGCCCAGACAGTTAAAGACACTTTCTGAGGTTTCACAAGGTATTGGTGAAAAAATGCAATGCAAATACAGTAATAGGCATAACCATTGACACAAAAGAAAATTATAATAAAAATAATAATATATAATATAATAAAAAAATATATTAATCAATAGCCTACAATCTAAAAAAAAAAGAAAAAACAATGCAAATAAAATGATATTATAAGATCTAAAAATACCAGAAAGATACAATAATATTACCAATGCAAATAAAAAGATAGAATAATAGAACAATATTCACTATATACGTTTTTTATTTATTAATTTCTTCCACTGAAACTTCTACTCGTTAACACATGGAATACTATTATGGCACCTGCTATTGCACTGCTTTTCCTTTTCCTTACAGATACATTTCCTTGTTGTGCACTGTTTGGCAGATGGTTTGCAAGAACTTTTAAAGAATCCTTGTCCTCCTGGGTTGTTCTTTATGGCCTCCCTCACTGAGAGCACTTTAGTATAGTCTATCAAATACATATCCTTGTTATGTACTGTTTAGGTCTGCAAGAACATCTTCTTGCAGACCTATACAGTGCATAACAAGGAAATGTATTTGCCATAATAATACTCCATGTGTTAGCAAGGCGGGGAAATTTTGGTGGGAGAAATTAATAAATAAAAAACGTATATAGTAAATATCGTTCTATTATTCTATTTTTCTATTTGCTTTGGTCCTATTATTGTATTTGCATTGTATTCTTCTGGTATTTTTAGATCTTATAATATCATTTTATTTTCCTTGTATTTAGATTATAGGCTGTATTAAAATATAATATTTTTTTATTAGTCTTTTGTTAAAATCTTTTAAAATACAAAAATTAAAATAATTTTCTTTTTGTGTCGATGATTATACCTATTATAGTATTTGCATTACTTTTGTTTCTGCAATTTGTTCATGTTACATCCAAACACCTTGTGACAGTTCAGGAAGTGTCTAAAACGGGTGGACACATGCTGTAAAAATGAATCGCCTTCTACAATATGTATCGTCTAATTTCGATTGGACAAATGCAGTAATACAGCATATGTCAACCCAGTTGCTGACACTTCGCGAAGTATCCAATATTTCTGGACAGATACGGTAATTTTTTATCTGAAGCTTGAATTACAACCCTGTGTCCATTGTGGTTAGACTCTTCGCGATGTCTCTAGACACTTCATGAAGTGCTACATTACCGCATGTGGCTGCGACATATACAATAATCATGTTTTTGTGCATATAAAACTCAAAAACTGCAATTCAAATACTGATGAAAATAATAGCAGTGGCAAAATTGCAAGACTTGCACAAGGAATTTAGATATACACAAAAAAATAAACAAATCACAGACAGTATCTAAATATCGTGAAATTGTAAATTCGTTTACATCACTGGGTCATTGGTTAGAAAACCAAATGAGACAGATTTGAGGCTATAAGAGTGTCCAAGTGTCCCTTCAGTTAAAACAGTTATTACGAAAGTTTCTTGATATTTAGGCAATCAGATTAAATACTGAAATGTAAAATTTGATGTATAACTTTGAAAATCCTATTTTGGACCAAAATCTAATCAATAATGGAAAACCTAGAGGTAAAATTTGAAGTGGAATTTAAAAATTCTATCAACGAGTAGATTGATCTCTTCCAAAGAATGGGACAAGAATGACATAAGGAGAAGAAAATGGTTCAAAGGGGGCGATTCTATTGAATAGAATGAAAGGGGTCAGTGCTAATTAACAAATATGTGCGAACAAAGGGAAAAGAAAAAAAAAATTTTTCCCTTTTTTTTCCATTTTCTGACATGAGGCGTCCTGAAATTTTAAATTTTAATTTAAACTTATATCGATTCTTCCTACCTTTCACCTGTGATTGTTCTTTAATATCAACATTATAGAAATATATTTAGAATATTGTTTCCGAATTCATATGAACAGGCTTCGATTCAACTTCAAACCACATCACATCAAGTATCACATTGAAGACATTAAAAAAGAAATTATTCATTGAGAATACAAAACTTTTTTCTTCAAATAAACAGAATAAAAAAATGGATCGCCTTTAAAATGATAATTTAGGGGTCCCTCGGCAGCGGGGGGGGGGGGGGGGGCCGTAAATAATTGCTGACTAAGCTTATAGGTAAATCCGCCACTGAAAGCTAACAAAAATAAATTACTATACAGAATTGTTTCTGCGACACTGATATCGGGTTTTATGTTTAACCGGTATTTCTGAAGTATTATCGCACCTAAAACTGATATAGATATATATATATTTTACACATTTTGGCTATTTTGAATAACAAAAAAAAAAACCTTGAACGTATTCACAGCAAAGAACCTATATAATGTAAACAGGTTCTTTGTTCACAGGGCCGGCCTTAAGCCAATTGGACCAATTGCTCCCAGTTGCGCCCAGCGATGGGTCAGGAAAAAGATCAAGTTAAAACCATAGAACTGGCTGTTAGAGATGGATATGTCGCAGCCACATGCGATAATGAAAATTTTATATATTAATACAGCCTATAATCTAAAAAAAGCAAAATACAATGCAAATAAAATGATATTAGAAGATCTAAAAATACCAGAAAAATAGAATGCAAATACAATAATAGGACCAACGCAAAAAAAAAAAAATAATACTAATATTTCCTATATGTTTTCTATTTATTAATTTCTTCCACCAAAATTTTCCCTCCTTGTTAACACATTATTATGGCAAATTTTGGTGGAAGAAATTAATAAATAGAAAACATATATAGGAAATATTATTCTATTATCCTATTTTTAAATACCTGTTACGCACTATTTGGTGGACAGTCTGCCAGAACATTGATAGACTAAAGTGCTCTCAGTGAGGGAGGCCACAAAGAACAACTCAGGAGGACAAGCATTCTTTAAACGTTCTTGCAACCATCTGCCAAAGAGCAAGAAAATGTATCTGTAAAGAGAAGGAAACGCAATGCAATAATAATATGCCACGTGTTAACAGGTAGAAGTTTCAATGGAAGAAGTTAATAAATAAAAAACATATATAGGAAATATTGTTCTATTATTCTATTTTTTATTTGCATTGGTCCTATTATGTATTTGTATTGTATTTTCTAGTATTTTTAGATCTTTATAATATCACTGCATATCAATTACGTTATTGATTTATTTACATTATTTTTTCTTTCTTTTTTTTAGATTATATGCTATTGATTAATATATTCTTTTATTATATTATATATTATTATTTTTATTATTATTTTAAATAAAATTAAAATACTTTTTAATACAAGATGGATACAATGACCCCTCAATAACTCAATAGTTATTGAGGGGTCACTGTCTCCATCTTGTATTCTCAATACCTTCCCTCGTACGCCTTTTGAGTCTTGCACTAGCTGATTAGCTCTAGCTGAGGAGAGCCCAAAAAACTCGAAACGGCCGTCCCAGAGTATAAGCTCGACTCAAAAAGGCATTCTTATGTAAAACTACTTTTCTTTTGTGTCAATGGTTATGCCTATTACTCTATTTGCATTGCATTTCTTCACCAGCACCTTGTGACACCAAGTGTCCAATATTTCTGGACAGATACGGTAATTTTTGATTTGAAGCTTGAATTACAGCATGTGTCCATTGTGGTTAGACACTTCATGAAGTGCTACATTATCGCAAGTGGCTGCGACATACACATGGTTTGTGAGGAAATGGAAGCACTAAAGCCAATTCTGCCACCACAGATTCAAAACTCCATGAAAATGCTTGAATTCCTTGCTTGCAACAACAGGTCTATCATATTTCTAAATTTATTTATAGCTCTTTGGATGTTCTTGACATTCCCAGTGACTGTGGTATCGGGAGAAAGAGTTTTTTCCAAGCTGAAATTGATCAAAACTTACTTGAGAATCATCAATTCATCAAGAACGTTTGAACAGTTTGGCAATTATGTCCACAGAAGCTAAAATTAGTAGGAGTTTCAATTTCGACAGATTTCTAAAAGACTTTGCAGAGAAAAAGCAAGAAAGATAACTTTCTCATAGTAAAAAAGCCATAATAATATGATTCATTTGTAATTTATAAATATTGCTTATACAACGGTCTTGCTTATACAACGAAACCAAAGTAAAAATTAGTAATTTTTTGTTGAAATTGCAATGAGACTGATGTTGAAATTAGAACTCACTACTTTTAATGTAGGATTATGAGGGGCCGCCACTATCGATGACTGCGGATGTGGTTTCTCCATTTGTCAATAAACAGAAAGACATCTACCTATGATGCGTGGTTCACAAGGTCAAGAGATTAAGGGTTTACCTAGCATCGTGGGGATTGAAACTGTTCCTGGAATGGAGCTCTCACCTGATTGGGTCCTCGGCACAGGCGGACCGAAGTGAGATTGGTTTTTGCCTCTGCGTATCCAAAACTCTTATATATACTCATGGACAAAAAAATTAGCGCACCAAGAAATAATTGCGGGATCGTAACGAAACTTGCAGTGAAGGTACATGTCGGGGAGATATGCAAATGATTAGAAATGCAGCGTGATTGCGCATTACGTATAGCCGGTAGAGGGCGTTGAACATCGTACTCTGTGAAGTATAAAACAGGTAACCAAAGCTTGTTTGAGTGTGCTGAATCATTTACAAAGGAAGAGCTGAGGTAGACATGCCATTACCCCGTGTTCGAAGACAGTATACGCAGTTGTCGAAGTTTGAGAGAGGGAGAATCGTCGGGATGATGGAAGCTGGGTGGTCAGCTAGGCGAGTAGCTCGTCAATTAGGCCGCTCTGATTGTGTTGTGAGGAGGTGTAGGGACCAGTGAACCCGAGAGATGTCATGTACACGAAGACCAGGCTCAGGACGCACTCGTCAGACCAGTCGTCGAGAAGACCGCCACATAGTCAGAAATGCACGCGTACAGCCAACTGCTTCATCGGCCGCCATACAGGCACAGGTAGCTCCTTCACTAGGGGCCGCTGTGTCTTCTCGAACCATACGAAGGCGCCTGGCTGAAGGACAGTTGGTATCGCGGCGCCCATTAGGTGCGCTGCCCTTGACGCCCACCCTTCGACGCCTCCGTTTGGAGTTTTGCCTCGCACGAGGATACTGGACTGCAGCGGAATGGAACCAGGTCGTCTTTAGCGACGAATCCAGATTCAATCTCGGCAGTGATGACAATCGTGTTCGTGTGTGGAGAGCCCGTGGTGAACGCTTCAATCCTGCCTTTGCTGTACAGCGACACACCGCTCCCACAGCTGGTGTGATGGTATGGGGTGCCATTGCCTACAATACACGGTCACCCCTAGTATTGTTCCGTGGCACCATGACAGCCCAGCGGATGTTCATGAAATCCTGCAACCACATGTGTTGCCACTCATGCAACGGCTCCCAGGAGCCATTTTTCAACAAGACAATGCTCGGCCTCATACGGCAAGGGTGTCACAAGACTGTCTCCGCACTGTTACTACCATTCCTTGGCCTGCCCGATCCCCAGATTTGTCTCCAATCGAGCATATCTGGGATCATTTGGGACGACGAGTTGGGCATCCCACGAGTTTGAACGAACTAGAGGCAAGGTTACAGCAAATATGGAACGAAATGTCTCAAGACATCGTACAGAACTTGTATGACTCAATGCCCGATCGTATCGCATCGTGCATTCTCGCTAGAGGGGGTCCAACGGAGTATTAACTCCTCCGTTCTTTTGCCGTTTTCTCTGAAATAAATTAACCTTTTACTTTGATTTTCTAATCATTTACTTATATCAAAGTAGTCATTACGTATGTAAATTTTCGTTTCATTTTGACGACTCCTTCTTGGTGCGCTAATTTTTTTGTCCATGAGTGTATTTACCTCTGTTGCTGTAAATAAAGTTAGTCAATAAAGTCAGTAGTTACCTGTTAACCTGTCTCTGTCCTCGTTAATTTTAACAACGCAACAGTATCTATTTAGTGTAGTGTTTCTTTTTGTCATAGTATACATACTACAGATTTATGTATATTATATTAATTGAACCATTGTTTTGAATAGATAATTTAAAGTATATATATTTTGATATTCACAAATAAAATCCCTTTTCACTTAATCTCTAGAGGCCCTCCACTGGCGGAGGCCCCTGGACTAAAGCTAAAGCCCATACCTTAATCCAACCCTGATTTTATACCAATAGCAACTCACCAGTAGCTGATAATCACAGAGAATTTATCATCCTTTCCCTCTGCTGCTCCCGTCTCTCTTCTTCATCGACCTCACCTGGAAACCCTTGAAACCCTTAACCTTTGATCTGAATTTTTCTCTATCTTCTATTTCCTCTTTGGTCATTTTCATTTCCTCTAGGTCAGCCTTGACTTCTTTGAACCAGGTTATCTGTGATTTGGGGTTCTTGTCAAAATAGTTCAATAGTTGTTTAGTCATTCTTTAATCATCCATTCTCTTTAAGTATCCATAGAATGTTACCCTCCTGTTCCTCATTGTGTCATCACAATTCCCTCAGTCCTCTCGTAGATTTCTTTGTTGCTTTTTAGTTTCCATATTCCGTTTTCATAGTTAGGTCCAAGAATCTTTCATATTATTTTCCTTTACTGTTTGTGTTCAACCAAAAACAGAATTTAAAATAAGCGGATTTTTTTTTTAAGTCGTCAGAAAGACACAAAGAACAAAAAGAAAGACTAAAATGACTTTAAAGAAAGTAAACTTATTATCTTTTCATTTAAAGCTTTCGTTTTTAATTTATTTATTTTTTTTTTGCTTAAAAAAGCTTCAGAATTCGAACTTACACTTCTTTGAGTGATTAACAAGAAATGGAAAGTTATTATAATAAAGTTTTTCCTTTATTTATGGTTGACTGAAGAAAGAAATTGTCTGATTTCTATTGGTAATATTAATATTGTGTCAAATATTAGATTTCATAACAGATTTTAAATGTAATTTAGAGGAAACGCTTCTAAATTTATTAAATAACGATAACAAAACTAAGAAACAAAAGATGTAACTTTCGAATGTCAAAAGTTGTACCCAAAGACGATGATAGTAAATTCTAAACGTTTGTAGGTAATTTTTATTTATTTATCATGATAAATGTGTGTTTTGAAGACTCGCGTAATAGTAATTATTGGCCCACATCGGTCTATTTTCTCTGAAAATTAACAGTGAGGTGACAATTAGAAAATTTATCTTCCATTACAATTCCATTTTTTTAAAATAATGATTTTTTTGGGTTATCACAATTCACTTTAAGGCCAATTCATTTTTGGCATTTCTTTACCCTTGATTCCTTCTCTATTGATCAGCTATGTACAAAAATCAATAGAGATCAATCTGTATTTAATCTCAAAATGTCAGCATCCTAAAATGTAGAGCTTGGAAGTTATCGGGATCACAGACGACTTGTGATTGCTTTTTTAAGTTTTTTTTTTTTTTTTTACATTTTCTAATTCTTTTTCTTCTGCGATGCAGATTAAGGGAGAAGTTTATACCAAATCTATAATATTCTGTGTTAGTGAATTCAGTAGATATAAAATCAATATTAAAAGCAATAAAATCACTTCAATTTACAAACAAATCATCCGTTTTTTACTATACAAGGGAAGTAATGGTTATCTAACATCGAATAGAGTCAGTAAAAATTTCTGAAATTTTAAACTTATTTTAAATAAGGTAAAGTCTCCAAATACCGCACCCGGCCCTATTTCCGTACCCCTTGGTTTCTTGAAAACAGACAATGCCCTATGAAATCCAGTTGCGAAACCAATTAACAGGTCACGTGATTCGGCCATTTTGACTTGTGAAGGAAGGAGCTACAGAAATTGTCGCCAGCAGAAGAAAAATAAAATTATATCGAAAATGTAATTTTTTTCCAAAATCTTTGCAGTAACGTATAGTGAAAGGGTTTGTCTATAATACAATATAGTTACCTACATTTTTAGAACGTTTTTGTTAAAGATTTAAACGGATTCATCAAAATTTTAGGTTACATTTTGTAAACTTTTTTTTTTGGTTGGTCAAGGAAAAATGTCAAACAGCCTAATATCGTACCCAGTGGTGTCCCTAATATCGCCCCGGGTGCGGTATTAGGTACAACATTAGGAATGATTCATGTGTTTTCAATGACACATTTTTTTTTTTTTTCCTTTCTGTGAGAAGAACTTTTCGGAAGATCGAGGTGGAGAAAATAGGATAAGATGCACGAAATGTTTTACTTGATGCCATGAAGACTGTGCAGAAGAAGGCGAAAATCCTATGTTCATTTGTGCTACATGCTTGGAGAATTAATATAGAAGAATAAAACTTTACTTTGTGATAAAACATGATTTTGTAACTTTAATATAGAAAATAATTAAAAATATTTTGCAGTACAAAATTTGTTCTTGGTACATTACTTATGTGTTCCTAATACCGTACCCGGGGGCGACATTAGGAACACACAATTATAAATTTGAGAAAACTATTATTTAGGTTTCGAGCTCATCGTTACAATTATTTGCTTAAAAAGCGTAATATTGTTCTTTTTATTAATACACTAATAAATAAGTAATCAAATGGTGTTTTTTTTGAAGCTTTATATGAAAATTTAGAAAAATTACGACGAAGAAACAAAGTGGGATGCGGTATTTGGCGACTTTACCTTATTAAAATAAGAAAAAAAATACAGAAATATTGGTGATATATATATATATATATATATATTGGTAGATATTTATCTGTGAATACGGAAATATTAAGTGATGTTAATCAGCTGTCGTTGCTGTGTCATCCCACACAGGGATGAGTTCGACCCGCTTTACTCAATTTGGGCACTCCCGTAGGTCACTCTGTGAAAACGCCCTCTCTCGGTCTGCGTAGGAAGTTCAAGTTCAACGGCCCCCAAATATTTTTCCTTTTCTCCCATTTCCCTTTTATTATTCATAAAATATGTCCTATTCTATTTATGTTTCATATCCATTTCCTATTGATGATTAATATTTGAAATAAATATTGAGATTAAATCAAAGTATCGACGTACTGTTGGCAGACGAGCTGTACAGCTAAAAAAATAAAGTTAGTGAAAGATCTTGGGTGGTCTTGAAAGTTTTATTTTTATTATTTTTTTTAGTCGTTGAAAGTACAAAAAAAGAATCGTCTATATTTACTTTTAATTATGAAAAATAAACAAGGTCGAGAAGCCATTGAATCTTTATTTATTAAAACTTTAGATTCTTATAATTCATTCATTCCAAATATTAATATTCATTCTTTATATAATAGTAATTTTGAAAGATTTTCGAGAACACAAAAAAAGATAATTAGAGATAAGATAAATAAAAATAGAAAATAAATTACTGAGTAACTGTATAGTTATAAAGGTTTTTTTGAAATTAAAAAATGTTTTTTCTTTTTGTTTGAAGTTTTTGCAGTGACATCTAGAGGGCGATTCCTATAACTATGCTTGATTTGATTGGGAAAGATTATCGCCTATGAACAACGGATATCCAATCTAATTTAAATATTGATTGTTATTGGTTCTTTTTGATTTCTTAATTCTATTTAAACGGAACCTTGAATGAATTTCATTGTGCATGAAGATGAACCTTTGGAAGGTTTGAAGGCTTCACTATTTGTAATTATGTATTTTTATCTTTTAAACTATTGTGTGTACAATTTGTATATATTTTGAATACTTTTAATTACAACATCTTTTCAATACAAACAGTAGAAATGTTCATTTTTTGAAAAAAAGAAAAGAAAAAAAATCAATCGTATTTTTTTAATTTTAAATCCTATTAACTTGAATGACGTCAACGCATGTGGAAATGGTGGATTAACTGAAGAAGTAATATACATTGTTAGACGTTATTGCTTCCGTTTTAATGTTTATCAATTGCAATTTCTGTGATCTGCACGCGCTAATTTCTCGACTCACACAGAAAAGTATTTCAAATACAACAGTCTTTTGTTCATAAATATGCATTTAAAGTTTGAAGAAGATGCAAAAGTTATTAGCCACAGAGTGAGTGATTTAATAGCTTTCATTTCCTAGGAACGCACGATTAAAAAGTATTATCCTACATCTTCAAATTACACAAGAAATAATACTTTACTTCAAAAACTCATATCCGATATTTCGTCCTAATTTAACATTACGGACTTACTCATGGTTTTAAATACAAATGAAAAGAAGAAAATGATTCTAAATCTAAATTTATTTGGTTTACATGGTTTTGATGTTTTTCAGTTGTTGAATATTTTATTTTGTTCAATTTAGAATCTTCTTTTCATTTGTATTTGTATTTATAAACCATGAGTAGGTCCGTAATGTTAAATTAGGACGAAATATCGGGTATGAGTTTTTGAAGTAAAGTAAAGTATTATTTCTTGTGTAATTTGAAGATTTATGATAGTATTTGAATGTATTATCCTACAGTTTACTTTTACACGGAATATAAAACTTGACCTTTCAATTATTTAGCGAAAAATAGAAATTTACGAATACGGTATATCTTATCCTTTCTTTACGTTGGCATACTTTTGTTTACCGCTTTTTTTTAATTTATTTCTAAAATAATTATTTGTAACAGCTAAAAACATAACTTTTTTTCTTATGCTTTCCTTTTTAAAGAATTTATACATTCTTTAATATATATATATTCATCAGAGAAAAAAAAAAATTAATTGAAATAAGTTCGGCTAAATTAACATAAATATACAGTATTCTATAACCCAGTTGGAAACAAACAATGTTTAATAAGTAAACAATATAATTATTTTCAATTTTTCGAATGTTGTAATGTACTTGATGTCTTTTTTTTTTTTTTTTGGTACGGTACGCACTGAAGTGCGTGCTTCGTAGCGAAATGAAATGAGTTAATGTTAAAGAAAATCAATAGGAAGTAATACTTCGAGGAAAACCATTTTAACCCACTTTGATTGAAATCTCATTGTGAACTTAATGGATTAGCATTAGCCCCTGGTTAAAAATAAGATCTTCCTTTGCTATAGCAATTATAAACAAACTTAAAAGGTTTCAAAAATTACAATGATTAGAAGAACATCGTTCTCGCCAAGTTAAAACAAATATCTGAAGAATTCAACTACATAATGGTTAAAAATGATTAATGGTTAAAAATGATTAATGGTTAAAAATGAT
>JAFIDM010000005.1:10436420-10492608 GCA_023159025.1 Thereuonema tuberculata
GGTAGTCTGTTTGGGACAGAAGGGGACAGAAGGGTAGTCTGTTTGGGGATTATTATTATTATTCTATATATAAAAGAACTCTGAACTAGTGACTGTAGTGTTTTGAACATTTACAAGTTTTTTTTTTTCTCCTCATTAATTTTTTTTCTTGATATTTTTCCACCTAAACAAGCATTTTTGCTTTGTTTTTGTATTTACTCTAGCCTGATTAAATCTGTGTGGTTTTTTTTTTATCTTAATCTTTTGTGTGTTTCATTTTTTTTTGTGCTTATACGTTATTTCCTTATTATTTTCCTGTCTCAGACAGGTGGTAGCTGAGTGCTTTATTTTTTTTGTTTATCGTTTGCTCATTGAGAATTATAATTGCTCATTGAGCAGAATTGTTTTCTCGTGACAGTATAACATTTGTAATCTTTTCTCGCTAAAAGGTGTTATTTCCTGATGTGTTATTTTCTGTACATTGTATGCATTTTTTATTTCTCTTTCGTGAGGGACTGTCCAAATCGCCATCAGTTCCTGGATAAAGATATCCTTTCTTCTATCGACTTATCGCGATCAATACATGGCTCGCTAAGATAATGAAATTGTTGCCCACGAAGTTCTTCTTTAAATTAATCATTCTGCTTTCTTTGAAATGTTACAGGTAATTGAGATTCTTGCATTTCAGGAATTTTTTATCAATAGGAACTAACACACATTGGCCAACAAATTACGAACCTTTAATATAAACCAATCCATGGCGAGATACGAGAATAATTGCAAATGCAACGATTATGTGAGTTTCTGCCGTTTTACAATGAGTCTAATAATGACTAGCGCGCAGGCTGGTGAAAGATGTAGAAAACGCAAGATCTGTCAGAATTCGGAAGGTCTTAATTATCTGTGTACATCTAGAGAAGCAACGATTACCCCGTCTTGTCAAAAGCAATCATCTCGAAGGCTTTTAGCGGCTGGAAAATAAGTGGATCTTACATTTCCGAATGGTACATATGTGGTCGTCGTGGCCGTCGTGTTCTGAGGAGGTGTATACAGTGGAATGGATTTACCAGTTAGCCACAATTGACATCTGATTTCAACGAATGACAGAGTCCATCCATTTCGATCTGAACCACGCGCATCTGAGGTTAAGAAGTCGGTTGTACAAGTCGTAGGTCCTTTCGGAAGCCACTGGTCTTGGCAAAGAACAGAAAAAATACATGCACGATGTGCAAGAACATCTTGATCGGATATTAGAGCAATGAAAGAGAGTAATATGGTCCGAATACTTTCGCTATAAATTGTTTTGTATCAATAGAAGGTGGCGAGTTTGGCGAGAATCTCGAGAATCATTGGACCCAGTCTACATTGTGAACACAATTCAAAGATCCGGGTTCTTCTCTTTATCAGCGATCAGAGTTGCGACGTATTTTGCTACAGGAATCTTGTACGGCTTCAAAGGCATTTCTAAAATATTCAATGACGCATCAGATACGTTCTTGTCATTCAAATGAAGCTTTACGCGTTGCTAAGAAAGGTTCGTGATTTATTTAGCCTATGTGTGTAGATATGTGTTTAGCTTGCTATCTAGAGAGGATATAAACAATTGGATTCAGTTTAAGGCTGTGATTGCTCAATCATTTATTATTTTCTATGAGTTACCGTTAAGTATTAAATACGTTATTACTATATTAAAAATCCCAGCAATGTCTTTCCGAAGAGTTTCTATCTTTCTAGAATGTTCGATTGTGGTTCCTCTGTACCGAAACCTACTGGTGCTACGTTTTGAATTTTTTCTAAATATCTGAAGCTTTTTCATTACTGAAACAGCAGTAGAAGTAACTTTTAAACTCGTAGCTGTTCATTGGTCAGTGGGAATGATCCTAGATTCACAGATAACTCATAGATTCATTTTGGAAATGGGAATGGAGGAAATCAAAATAATCACCTCTTACTTTAAGTTAAGGTTAAATAAGCATCGTATCAGATTTTATTGAAATCTGTCCAGCTGTTTTAACGTAATTCGCATACAAACAAATAAGAGACAAACAGAGAAGAAAGATGATCAAGTGGAATAGTTAGACTTCGTTTGCTCACTCGTGAAACATTACATTCGAAATTTGCTACACTGTTACTGATTCATTGAAAGTGGGATGTCTCTTTCGATTCTGTCATTGTTCTTTTGTTTTGTTTTTTTACTGTCCATTTGTGATCATCCTCAAAACTAGTAGCGTTATAGTAACCTTAAGAAGATAAATGTTTGGACAAACCAATACAAACCTATTGATTTTATTGTAAAACTGGATTCCAAAGGTACGGATTGTGTGGCTCCTGGGCGTATCCAGAAATTTCGAATTGGAGATGTTGCAATGGTCTTACACCATGTTCCCCCAACCAAAAAAAAAGTTGTTCCATTTGGAAGTGGGATTAGAAACAAAACGATGCCTTTCCATGCTAACAAAATACTATATAAAACAACAAAACGTAAAACTCTTCTGGCGATATTTCGTCTTTATTATCAAAAGACTTTGACGAGCCATTTTTTGAGATGGAGAATTAACATCTCTTCTTCCCAACCCTAAACTAATAAGATAACAAAACAAGAATTTAAACAAAGAAAACGTGGTATCAAAACACGTGTCTAAATTTCAAAATATTGTTTACAAAAATTCAATTTTTTTTTCTTTCCAAATATTCAATTTTTCTTTAAAAATTAAAAATTAAATATTCAATATATAATTTTTCCATCCCAAAAAATGGCTCGTCAAAGTCTTTTGATAATAAAGACGAAATATCGCCAGGAGAGTTTTACGATTTGTTGTTTTATGTAGTATTTTGATATTATGGCATTTAAGAGATTTTAAGTTGATTATCCATTGAGATTTGGTGATAGATTGGGTGAAGAATTTGGACAATGAAAAAAAAAAAATTTCAAAGTTTAGTAAAAAAAGAATGGTGAAAGAAAAGTAGTTAAAGCGGTGAGTACATTATTTTCGAGCTTTCGAAGATAGAGGAAGAAAATGGAAGAATGGTGTATATCAAGATCCTATAAAAGCTAAAGAGAGGATATGGAAGTTTTGATTTTTTTTTTAAATCTTTGAAGATTTTCTTAAAGACTTTTTACAAAAATTAGGACTATAAGGAAATAAACATCTATGAGGAAATAAACATTTAAAGGAATTGTTAGTAAAGAAAAAATTATTTAATTTTTAAATGAAAAATTTTATATTGAATATTTAATTTTTAATTTTTAAAGAAAAATTGAATATTTGGAAAGAAAAAAAATGAAATATTTGTAAACAATATTTTGAAATTTAGACACGTGTTTTGATATCACGTTTTCTTTGTTTAAATTCTTGTTTTGTTATATTATTAGTTTAGGTTTGGGAAGTAGAGATGTTAATTCTCCATCCCAAAAACGTTTTGTTGTTTTATGTAGTATTTTGATATTATGGCATTTAAGAGATTTTAAACCAAAATGCTATATTTATTCTATTTTGAAACGCAATGGAGTGGGGAGGGTGTAGTGATACCAACTCCCCCTTCCCTTTCGATAAGCCAATGATGTGCTAAATGCCTCTAGAATGTTGGCACGCAAATTACAATTATCTTAATAGAATTTACAAAGAAATTAGCGCTGTCAATCAATTATCCTTCAAAATTTATGAGTCATAAACAGCTAAAGTACTTGTTGTGCACTAATTGAGTTTGTGAGGTAAGGTAAGATAATAATAGTTACAATAATAAAATAAAAACTTACAGCACTTAATTCAAAAATATCCTTGACACCAGACGGAATGAGGTCGATTATCCTAGAGTCCGTAGGAAAAAAACACACTTCCGTCCTGAAAATGAATAAACAGAAAACATACACTGTACATCCCACAGCATATTCAAGCGCTTTTGTAAACTGTATTATATTTGGAATAGGATTTCCCTGTATCATTTAATGTGACTAATAACACTGTTATAATTCCTAAATACTTTTCGTTTGTATAATCAGATTTTCGTATAATTACATTAATATTTTTAGCTAAATAAAAATAAGAAGATAAGAAAAGGCCGGAGGGATAGTCTCACGCTTTCTTTAAAAATAAACTTAATGTTGTTTGATAATATATTTCAGTTATATCCAGAAAATATGTACAATCATGGGCCAAATCCTTGTAGCCATCCTCTATGAGGAATCCCACAGCATACATCATTGATACTGCCGACCCATGCCGAATGAATATATCAATGTCACGACAGGGCGTATAAGTTCATCAGAGCGTTATATATGTAAAGGGAAAAAGAAGAACATATTGGAAAAGTTCAAATTCTGAGCAATAGCTGATTTTGTTGGCTGTGCAAGTGTTGTTACAATAAAATTGTGGCGGGAATTGTCCCAAGAATAGTTCCGTTTCCACACAATGTGCCAGATTACCAATGGTTGTCAATCGAGGAGAATGCCGGTTGGCACGAGCTATCCAGGATAACAATCCTTGTATTAAGGACAATCGAGATACAGAGTATAATCTGTGCAATTATACAGTCTAACCGACAGTTTTAATAAAACACGGAAAAGTTGTGAATCCAATATATCAGGGTTTACAGACTTATAGTTCATGAATATATAAATTATAATTATTTTGTTATTTCTTTGTTCTAATTTTATTTTTTCTTATTTTAGGATACAGAAGAAATTACGAATAAGACGTCTCAGCCAACACTATTTCCTTATTCTTTTATCAGTGGTGTTATTTTTATCATATTTCATGATATGGACTATGGCAGTAAAAAAAGTGCCATATGGACCAAACATGCTCATCGACAATAGATGGACGTCAAATGATGATCCAATAACAATGAAAATATCTTTTACTCCAGTCACAGATGAAACTGAAAGGCCCAAATATTTACCTCGAAGTGCCAAAATACTTTCTTTTATCGAGCCTAAGTCAGGTGATCCAGGCGTTGTGAATCCACATCAATTCTCGATCATTCACGCGGATGACGAGATCTGTAATCGAATGCCAAACGGTGTGTTTCTTCTTGTTTTTGTCCATTCTTCGCCTTCGCATTTCAGCCACCGAGCCATCATACGTTCCACGTGGGGCGATCAACGCCTCTACCAGTATCTAAAAGTGATCACCGTGTTCGTACTTGGGAGACCAGCAAAACAAGAAGTACAAAACGCCATTGATATTGAGTATGAACGCTACGGTGATCTAGTGCAAGAGGATTTCGAAGATTCCTACCGCAATCTTACATACAAGGTAAGAAATTTTGTAATTAGTAATAAAACGTAATGACAGGTAGTCTAACTACTGAAGATCCATAGATGTATAGATTCATACCCAAATGGGATGCACTCGAATTATTACTCCCTTTTGATGCCCATTTGATAGGATGCTTAGTAAACCCTTGGACTCGATCCCTTTTATTCCTTAATTCCTTAATTAAATATTTTTCTATGTACAGTACTTGTTTTTTGTTTTGTTTTGTTTTTGTGTTTTTACTAGATACTGTAACTGGGTGTATGCCCGTTGTATCTTCATTATTAATAAATAAATAAATAAATAAATAAAAAATAAAATAAATTCCCACAACCAAATTAACTAATGGGAAATCACGAACTTTCTCGCATCTTTACCGCAGGAAAAGCTCAGGATAAAACAAAATTCAACTTTTTTTTTTCTTAAATATCCGAGGATAGAAATGTTTCGATATCACCTGTCCTCAGCTGAGATAGCTAAGAATATCTGAAAATTTCTCCCTACATCATTCCACACGTCCTTCTTCTTCTTCAATTTAATTCTTTAATCCCTTTGTCTCAATTATTCCTTTGCCCAATTATGGTTCGACCAATTAGGTAATTTCTCTCATAAATAAGTTAAACATGATTGAGACTCTTGTGTTACAAATTTAGTAATGTTCAAAGAGACAAAACATTAAGTTACTTACAACTCATGGACTAAACAAAGCAGCTTTTGATTTAATGCCATCGTATTGGAAAGCTTAATCAATAATTTAAATATATATACTGTATAACGGTTATTCACGACGAAAAGTTTTTCGTCTTTTTAGGCAGTAACCGTCATCATTAACAGATGACGATTAACTATTAACACAATTTACTATCTATTTAACATCTGTCATTGGTTTTGGTAATCTTGAACTTGGGATTAAGATTTGAAGCGGATCCTTTGATCAGATCGCCTACTGGGTTTAGCAGAGATAATTGAAAATATAATTTGCCCAACGCTTATGAAAATTTTAAAACAAAAATTTTAATCTTGAAACACATTCAAAATTATCAATACAATATTTTATGAGTTTTACTTTGCTCTCAATAATCTTGAGTAACAATTAGATATTACATATATATACTTCAACACATAAATGCTAACATTAATATCAAAACATACTATGCAATAATCAAGGCCCATGTGCTCTGCTAGAAATCTACACTATCCTCTAAGATCTCTTTCTTAGCTAAACTAAACTCTTTTTCAACACAATGTATTGTTTCAGACTTCTATACAATATTACCATTAATACATTCTTTACTTATTTTAAACTAGAGTTCTTAAACTTCTAAATGGCTTCTCATCCATGTGAGTTTTACTAACAAATTATTTTCACATAATCAATATCTCATTTTCACTTATATGTTACTCGCATCCTAAATTATGCATTACTATAACTCATATTCATCTATTGTATAAACTTCACTATCTCACTATTTATAATGGACTTTTATCACCTATGTGAATATTACTCAATAATACGTATTGTATAACTTGGACAATACAATTTTACTTATAATTACTTATATATTATTTTTTCCAAGACTCGAAACAATAATTAACTTCCGTGATTGTTTTTAAATCATTAATTAGCTACTTTTCCTACGGTTGAAATCTTCCCATTCCTTATTTCCAAAAATATAAATAAAATTGTACTTACAGGAAGATGTCTTCAATCGTTCTCACCTAGTGATGGTTCGATGATATCTTCTAATCACTTAAGCACACACACACAACTTCAATTATTTGAAGCTTTTACTTAATTTGCTTATTTCACTTTAACGATAATTTACGAACTATATTTTCACTATTATTTTCCGTAGCACAAACACACTTTGTTAGAGTTGTCTTCGTTTTACTTTTCTTCTTTTCGCCTTCTAGTTGTTTTGCACTTTTATTATAGTTGACTTCTAAAGCACAGCTTTTGCTTCTTCCTAGACGATATCCCGGTATAGGTTCGACTTTTACTTTTCTTCCTTCATAATTTTATTGGATAGCAAATCTTTCTTTCTTGAATACTCCGTTGAAGTCGGCTTGGGTTTTAGGAATCGCTTCTTCCTTACTGTTCTTTATTCCCACTTGGAATATTTTTCTTCTCCTTAATATATTAAATAATATTACTCATCGCTTCTTCCTTACTGTTCTTTATTCCCACTTGGAATATTTTTCTTCTCCTTAATATATTAAATAATATTACTCAATGTCCAAATTTATTTCAGCTACTTGATTGCGGCTTGCAACTATAAGCAACTATAAGCGACAACAGTTCTTCCCCTTCTATTCTTAATGGGTCGGTCCGGATTGTTCAGTGTAATTAACTTTCTTCCTACGATACCCTTTATCGCTCGAAAGTCTTTTATTTAGCTTTAAATTAATCTTCTTACGAATTAATTATTTCTATAGTCCACAGCTACTTGTATTCCTTGGAATTAGTTGACTTGAATACTAATGCGAACTTGCCTTCGAAGTTCACCTTCTTTATAATGGATTCCCCTTACTGCTAACACGTTAATTTCAAACGCATTAAATTAATTTTCTTGAATCGCCTCGATTCAACTGGATTAGAATATTCATACTATTCTCACTGCTGCTTTTAGCATAAAATAATTTCCAGAGTTTCAAACTTACTCCGTTGTGGCTGCCAGAGTTTTATCTGTGGCTGCCGGTTCCATTTTAATCTCGGGTTTCATAAGCTTCGTCCGCTAACCTTTTCATATTTCCCGCTCAGCTCCACTTTACGGGTTCAACCTTCCCGTTCCAATTCACGGTCACTTCTCTCTCGTCTCACACCTTACTGTCATGTGATCACTCTCACAACGTCACAACTTCATTTACATAATTTGTAATGACCTATAATTTAAATTATTTATATCAAATAATAAATTACTAATTAAATTTCTTTTCAAGCATAAAATAAAATTAATAATTAACTTTTCACTTCAACTAATTTAAATTTTATTATTGGCGAATATTAAAATTTAATATTCCTATCAAGATTAAAAAAACCTGCAACAGCTTTGTATTGCTGCTGTTGTTCTATCCTTGTTCTTGAATCAGTAGTATTCAATCTTATGTTTTCTTACACTTTGAGTAATTTATTCTTCAGAAGTATACTAATGTCAGCCCAAATGTTTCGCCCTTTTCTTCTTGTAGATAAAAGATCATGACCATTGCCAGAAGCTTTAAGAGCTTTTATATTAACGTCAGGTTTAATTATATGGTTCCATTCTAATAATATAAGCCTTTATATATTTGGACTTATTACCACCATATTAATCATATATCAATGATGACGAGATATTTCACGAGAAGGAACCCTTCAGGGAGTTCAATAATAGTAACAGGTTTAAAATGAGGAATAAATATATTTATTGTTTCTGAAATACTTAGAGCAGTGCATTTCGTCTGTACCTCTGCTGTTCTGTATTACTTCCAAGATGCAGTTTTAACACGACCAGTGACTTAGCACCACTTAAACTGTAATGAATCATCTTACCAACATTTAAAGTAATATTACAAAACCACTCTTTACCAATTAGCCTTTGGCTTTAAAGACAATTCAAGAGTTTCTTTAAAAAAAACGCCCCTAAGATAATTTTGGAGAAATAGAGAATCCTTTCCAAAGTTTTGCTTTGCAGAGTTTCTTGCCTTGAAGTCAGAACTTGATTCTCAGCCAAAATATCTGAATGGTTCCCAAGATGCTTCGTTTTCTCTTGCAGAGTCTTCGAAACATTCAAGGTTATCTTTCAAGGCTCCAGTGAAGGAAAACTGAGAAACAAATCCAATTAAAGTAAAGAACTTAATTCAGTCCTAAAACGTTTATGGTTGGTCTGTCTTTAGCTAAAATAAGGTATTCTTCTGTTTATAATTAAATTCAATGGTAACTTCTATCCAACAGAACACATCAATGCAGGATGTCTCAGAAAATCTTTCACAATCTTTCACTTGTTGTTGGTAAGATGTTTAAAAGTATAATTAAGAATATCTTACTTTTTACTATTCAAGTGAGGAACCATTAGGTGATCTTTGTGATACAGCACTGATGAACTATATCTCAGTACTTAAATAGGAATTGGAAATTTATCCTCCATTATTTAGTACACAGTGACATTTCTGGTTCTCGAGCTAATAATAGAACTTCCTATTATTACACGTAAAGGAAGAGAGAGAATCAACATTTAAGAGAAGAGATAAAGAACTTACTTAAGCAAATAAGAGAATTTGGGTTTAATTAAAGGAGTTTGAAAGGTAAGTTTAAGTTACCAGAAGAAGTATCCTGTTGAGTATCCGTGTATATCAGAGGTAAAGAAACCACAACTAAGAACCACAATCATTGTTAAAGCTTAATAACAAATAAATCAAAACTGTTTACCTTAGAACAATGAAACTTTATGGCAAATTATTGGTACTAAATGAGAACTCCCTCTTAATTTTAATAAAATTGAAATCCACAGGTTACTCTTAGGATCAAAAACTACGGTACACGATACAAAACTACAGTACTCAATTTTATAAGTAATGTAGATAGAAAAGTTAAAAGTTCCTAAAGTCCTCCAAATGAGAGTTGGCCGCCCTGTTTTTGTGAGATCTGCGCATGTAACATCGATTAGTCTGGTCAGGCACTTCCGTCTGATCTTCTGACAGGAATCCGCCATTGCGCTAATCGCTGGTTACTTATCAAAAGGCAATTGTATTTATAAATCATTAAAATATTTATTATTAGCGATTAGTATTGAAATAATGCTAAATGTTAAAGAGAAGTTTTATTTTGCGTTATCAACATGTCAGCGGAGAAAAATAGCCTGGAAGGACTCTTCGTCGTCAAGCAAGAGAAATACTTGCCTCTGACGGGATACTTTCAAAACCTAAAATCTGAGAGATATAATTTATAAATGAAATTTTCTAAATAAGCAAGTATTTTTCTAAATTACAACTTCTCCGATAATTAAACGTTAGCCTATTATAAGTTAACTATAGTTTAAACGTTAGCCTATTATAAGTTAATTATACTTTCTCAGTGAGAACAGACGCCGTCGTCCATTTTGACAGGAAAACATAATTGATCAGCTACCGGAAGGGCTGCGCAGTTCAAACTTCCACCGGCCAACTCTCATTTGGAGGACAATAGTAAATTTATTGGATTATTTTGAACCGTGCTATACTTAAAAAGTGATATCTTACCTTCTTCAGTTTAATGTTTGTCGTTATTCCTTACAAAAGAAACAAAAGCTATTAACCTCTTTCTATTTCTCGTAGGCGATCGGTGCTCTTCGATGGATCACTCACAACTGCCAGCAATCTGTCTACGTCCTCAAGACTGACGACGACATCTTTGTCAATGTATTTAACTTGGTTCGCCATCTTCGTTTCTATCTTCGCTTCGAACCAGTGTCTCCTAAATTCCACTGTTTGCTGTGGACCACAATGCACGTGATTCGAGACAACAGTTCCAAGTGGTACGTAAGCCCTACAGACTATCCAGAACCATATTACCCTCCTTACTGTTCCGGAAGTGCCTTCGTAGTTCCAACAATATTGGTTCCGACGTTATACAACGCCACCTTTTACACGAAATTCTTCTGGGTCGACGACACTTACATCTCTGGACTCGTGGCCAAAACAGCAAATGTGACTCATAAGGACTGGACGTCCCTTTACATCCTCAATCCAAAGAAGTTCAACCATTACTTAATACAGGGTGGCTCAGTATTTGGTCACATGCCCGGAAACCTTGGATTTCAGAAAAGACTCAACTTTTGGAGAATTACATTAGATTATGAAGGTATTCTTGGCACCAATTCTTCCTCATATTAATACAGGAAATCAACGAATCACAGCTACAGTTGAAGTTATTTATTTTAAAATACAGCACCTATTGGTAAAGTAATCCATTTTAATTAAGGACTGTGTTTCAACACTTATTTAATTGAAAGTACAATTAATCAATATTAATTATTTATTCACTGGCACTGGGATATTCATTCCTGGGTCATTCGACAATTTTTTGGATTTGCACTTTTTTATCTGTGAGTTTATTTGAGTGTTTCTCTTCATTCTTTTAGTTGTTAACTCTAATGTGAAATATTAAACTTACATTTTATTAACTATTATAATTCTGGACCGAATTCTAGACCATCTTTGTTGCCAGACGTTCTTTTATCACCAACTATGAACTAATTCTCAAGTAAATTCAGATTTTCTTTTCTATTTATTGTACTCATTTTAAATAAAATTAAAACAGATAGTTATAACTATCTTCCGAAATTACTGGACATTACATAAATAAAATATAATAAGTAATGTAAAAAACAGAAAAAACAAAATTGAAAAATCTCTATTCAGAGTAACATCCAAATCTGTCAGACATTAATAACTTATTCCAACTTGTTGAGTCAAAGTCATGTGCTGTTTATTATTCATGAGCCAGGATCATTCATCTTCCAACAACTCAAACAGTTTAAGAAGAGACGAATGAATTTATTGAATTAAAATAAATTCCTTAAAATAAGCATACTTCACTTTACCTTATCTGTAGAAGTTAAAATAAGCTAAATAGATACGGTAACAGATAAAGGGTGACGTCAGTGATTTAAAAAAAATGTTTCTCTGTAAAGCAAATTGAGTGAATTTACTGTGTGCTATCAATACTTAGAATATGTGGAAATACTTAACCTTGACCTCAACCTTTGTGATTTCAAAATCATTCTTTCTACATTTGCATGAGAAGAAATGTTGATATTCATATTGTGGGTGTGCGCAGAGGCGGGGCAGGAGCAATTGACTTCATTATCTCTGGCGTCAAAGACAGTTCTCAACTGAATGGCTCGTTGATCGATTTGTCGCAATGTAACTCAGTCCTATCAGAGGTGTCCCTGTAGCCCCTAATGGTCCATTCGCGTGTGATTGTGTGCTTCTATACACTATGTCCTCGACCTGCTGACACTTGGTGCTGAAGGCATGTGTGCTATTTCAAATACCGCGTAAATCCAATGTAAGTTTGTTTTAAAAGAGTAAAATCAAAACTAAATAGCTTCTTATAAGCTTTGAAAACCTTTTTTTGTACCAAATTCACAAAGTGACGTAGGATGAATGTGATGGCTAGTCACAAGTCGAGTACCGCAATCGCACTGTATATGAATTTATGTAACTTGAATATGGATTTACTATATACCTAAAGTTATATACACAGACAAAGATACATGTATTTTAATTTTTAAAACCAAAGGTTTATATGTTGATGGATTAGAAACTCAATTAAATATTGATTAATATTTACCTTAGTGTGAAAGCTCCATCCAAAATTTCTGTAGTTTTCAATTTTAAAAGGTCTTATACAGGTAAGAGCCCCAACAATAAAATAATTTACAGTTTCGTTGGTCGTTTAGATTGTGTTTGCAGTTAGTAAAAGCGTTATTGTTATAAACACGAAATCATTAGAAATGGTTTTATCATTAGAAATTTTTGAACTTTTTAAATTTAAGAGACGTAGAAAAAAAAAAGGAAAAAAAATCAAATTAGGCTTATTAATATAATGAGATTTAATCTACGAGTGTTTAACGCAAAACTTACCAAAATTTGATATCGATTGTCTAAATATCAACTGAAACCCCCACTGCACCAGAAAGTGTAAGTTTGTCAACAATGATAAAGAAATGCTTTGAAAAAAACTTATCATGTTAAGATTTGAACCTAGTTAATATTAGGTAATATCCCACCAAATATTTCCAAAAATCCTTTCTTTCATTTTTTTGTTATGTAATACAGCAATACCTTGACTTTGGTCTACCTGACTTTCGTCCCTTTGCTCCTTCGGCCGTTTTCACTTATAACCACATTTGAGATTTCGTTCATACGCTTTTCTCTTTCGTCCGATTTCATCCAATCTTCACGATATTATCGACATCAAATGCGCCATCTTTGTGGTTCAGTCTTTGAACATTGTCATTGTGTGTGCATCATTTCTTGAAATTCTTCCAGCCCACGTTAGATCTCTATCAAAATCCCTTTTCCAAAAAGAAAGAAATTGATTTCCGGTTCTGATTATGAATCTAAATCTAAAGAAATTTCTTCTTCCTATTTTATAAATCTATTATTATTACGATCTCCAATTCCTAAGGCTCGTCTCCTATGGATCTCTAAGTGTTCCCATGACGGTGAATTTCAAGAAGGATCAAAGAATATCCAGGGAATAGATACTGAGGTAGTTTCCAGATTGATACATCTGATTCTGGGTTCCAATCCCATCGTGTGCTTCGATGTTTCTTCTTCTGTGTTTGTTTTTCTTCATTGCTTTCTTACGCAAAGTGCGTCCTGGATAGTTATCCAAACGAAGCAACATTAAAAACTCCGTCATAGAGTTTAGCTCTTTGATTAATGATCCAAAAAATGGATCTGCGGATAAATCACTACATAATAAACAACACAACAGTTTTGTTTATTTATTTTTGTTTATATTTCACTCATTTTGACTTATTTAGGTTTCTCACGCATTCACATGCAGCAAGCTATAGGTTTAGTTAGTTACGCTTTCACCAGCCAAAATAAATTTGCAAGCTAAATAAAGGTTGGGACATTCGTCCATGATCTTTAAATAATAAAACGACACTAATAAAAGAGGAAACTGCAAGGTGTTGCTATAACAATTCCTATTATGTTCTTCCTACTGATACTGCCACGTAAGAAAATGAAAATTGACAATAATAGACTTATCGATAAAAACCAACAATAGCACAATAAGAAAAAAGCAATGAATTTCACAAGAAATTAAACCTGTTTCCTTAAGTTATATTTTTTATATTATATTTTTGTTTTTTCAGGTCTTCAAAACATTACAAATGAAAACACATTTCCATATTTGTCAATTATCAGTCAATTCACTTACAAACAAAACCTACCTTGAATTTACCTTAAAATTTGATTAAATCAGTTAACTTTGCATTAAATCCTATTACTTTTAATCAAATCAAAGAAACGAATTGATTACGATAATCTTTTCAATGGATATTCATTGTTTGCTGTCAGTGACAGTTAATGTTTTGTTTCTAAAACGTTTTTGGTAGAAATTTTTGTTTACATTCATTCTCCACGGAAATTCATGAGAGGTTTTCAAGTAAAAATTACAAAACATCAACTCCTTGTTCTAAAATATCCACGTCAAATTGCAAGAAAATCCATTCATTTGTTCAAAAGTTATTAAAAGCGACTCACAGACACAGCATTTTAATGATTTTATTTCCCGAAGCAGACTCAGTAAGAGATTCAATTGAACTCTACAGTACTTCTACGTGGCAATATGTGTTTTCGAATCGTTTGATGACGAAATGACGATTTGCAATGGATTGGAGTTGTTCATAACTACCTGAGAAATTTAACACTACTTCCTTCCTGTTATTGACAGAAAATCTAGTTTTCCATAAACATTTCTAAAGCAACCGAACTTCAGGATTTCATTTGATATTTTAAACTGAAACATTTTTAAATAGAACGTTAGAATTCAAAATACAGACCTTTCTACTCCTACACAGCTCTTTGCTTTAATGGGTTGTATTCAGGGGCGTATATAAGGGGGGGGGCCGAGGGGGCCCGGGCCCCTCCCGAAATAATGAAGATATGTCCCCCAACATTTTTTTTTGGTTGAACAGATTTGTTTTTTTGTTTGGTTGAATAGATTTTTTGGCCCGGGCCCCTCCCGAAATAATGAAGATATGTCCTCCCAACGTTTTTTTTTGGTTGAACAGATAGGTTTTCTTGTTTTTTTGTTTGGTTGAATAGATTTTTTGGCCCGGGCCCCCCCCCGAAATAATGAAGGTATGTCCTCCCAACTTTTTTTTTTTGGTTGAACAGATAGGTTTCCATGGGGTGTCTACTTAATTATATTAATCTTGGCCCCCCCCCCGAAAATATATTCTATATACGCCACTGGTTGTATTAACTCTTTCTTAATAACCATGGTATTAACTACAGATACAATATTGCCCCAGAAATTAACTACCTTGAAGCCTTACGACGCTTTTTCTCGAGGAAACAATCTTACAATGAGTTTGTTATAATGATGTGCTACTTGATTCACGACAGTTATCAATAAATTAAATATTGGCATTTGCAGGCGATCGTCACTCCATTGTTTGTTGATAAACAATAACATTGACTTATCCTTATTTCCTGTTGGACCGCAGCAGCAAAAAATAGACTGTTTGACTTCGTCCCACTGGTTGCTATGGACGTTTTAGAATAGCCGTGTGCTACAGCAACAAGTTGTTTGTTTAGGTTTTTCATTAAGAAGACAAAAAAAATCTGAAGCAGTGTAAGGCTACAAGAAAGCCCTTGTTAGATTTTTATCCCTTATGCGAGAATTTTTGGAAAAAACATTAATACGAAGCAAGCTGTATTTTTGCAAGTTTCTAAAAACGTCTATAGCAATTGGGTGTTTGAACTGCGATGTCATATGTGTTTTATGACGACACACTTAACCAATCCATCTGTAGGTTCAAATTCATTGGAACTATGATACAAAGAAAGAAAATATTCATAGTGCCACTATTATCCATCCGACAGAAGGTCATGAAAATCTAAATGGACCGAAAGTTGATCCCATTACAGAAAGTGAAACGTTCAATAGAGTAAATAAGCATGTAGGCTAGATAAGCGCTATTAGAGAAATAACATACAGACATGATGATTTTATAAGTCTTTCTTCGCAAACCAAATTATAAACTTTCAATTTGAATATAGAAAGAAAATTTGAGATGTTTCTAATTTAAGAACGATATTGAAATTAAAATATTGAGATAACGTTTTCATAAAAAGAAGAAATTTTGTTTTTTTCTTTCAAATAAATATTGCAAATATGCTTTTACGTGCGTTGATCATAGTTTTAAACAAGGGTATAGCCTGCACACCTGTTTAGGAAATACAATAAAAGTTATAAAAACACAACAAGGTTTCTAATAGAGAGAAGTCATTTTTAAGTCTTGAAAATGACTTGTCTCTAGTGAAGTGGAAACCCGCTTGTATTTTTATAACTTTTATTGTATTGTCAAAACAGGTGTGCAGGCTATATCCTTGTTTAAAAAATGTTGCAAAAGCTGTATTGGCAAGAAAAATGGGTAACAAACAGAGCAACAAGAAATTGCAGTTTTAAATTGCAGTTGAAAGTGGATATTTCAGATGTACTTGTTAAAAATGCAATTCCATTTTTGCTAAAAATCTGATTTTTTTTTTCCCCCCCTTGCAATTCCTTCCTCGAATTTAGTTAACTAGGGACCACGGAACTAGCTCAACCTGATAACGTCAGGGCGAAGCTAGTGAAAGTCAAGAAGAGGGGGATGAGATTCACATCCCGTCCAGGATAACCCTGAAATAGTAAGTTCCAGGGAGAAACGGACGAAACACAGAAGAAAGAAAGAAATAGCCATGCCAATACCGGGATTCGAACCCAGGTTCCGACACATCTACCATGCAATTATTGGAGAAAAACATAAAAAAAATGAAATCTGGGAATATTTTATCCAAATTCATTTCGATGGATTCTGTACAGGGAAGGTCAGAACGTTGTGACCTATACGTTTGTTGCTAATTCATTCAGTGAGAGCCTTGTATGGCAGGCCATTGATTCAGTGGAAGGTTTAAATGGTGTCAGCTCGAAATAGGATGGAAAATGTTATACATACACACTTTTCACAAAATTGTTGAAGACTTTCCTCATTTTTAAAACTATGTATATCTCATCGTCCAGCAGAAAGTCAAGATGGGGTCGATGGGACCAAAAAGGGGTGAAAAAAATTCCTCCTTACCACTTTAATCAAACTGTGAAAAACGTTTCAGGTTTTGAAAAAAAAATACACAAAAAAAGAAATCTTATCCATTTCTGAAGTTATATCCTTACGCTGCTCTCTTTCAACAGCTGTTTTTATCTCTGGGATGTTTATTAATTCTACTGTTGGACCGTTGTACTGACGTTATTCAAAAATGATTAAATTTCAACTGTTTTTTTTTAGATACCTCTTAATAGGGGTCTTTCCATTATAAGAGAAAAACAGAACGGACAAAAAAAAAACCATTGAATTCGCCATACGCTGTTATATATTACACGTACTGTCGCCGGCATTTCCAATGTCACATTAGCTGCCCGATGCTTCCCCGCAGTGCAACAAGCTCTCAGCTCTTACAATTTTTTTTACCCCGTTTCAGTGCAAAAAAAAAGAGCTAAAATTTGGTATACATCAACTCCTTAAGATCCTGAATAAATGATAAAAATTTCAAGGGATGTTTCGATCTGACAAACCTAACTATTCCCTTGTTAGACTGGTTTAAGTAAAGCAATGCAGGAAAGCACTACTTCGCAATGTGACGTTGAAAGTGCCGGCGACAGTACCATGAAATAAACAATAATTTCCTTTTTCTTCAAATAACATCGGATGATAAATTACGTTTAAAAAAAGGATTGAATCCAAATGTGAGTTATAAAAATGTTGATGGCATTAAAACTGTGCAAACAACTCGTTAGCTTCATAGATCTGAAATTGTATACCGGAATATAACAACTTTCTTTAATACACATTTCCATTAGTGGTAATTCTAAATAATTATTTTCTCTAAATCTCTTAAGTTAATTCCTTTCGATGGAGATTTCGTAATTATAAAGATCTTTTCGCATTTGCCTCGTGTTTACAAATTACCACTTGTTTGGCCGTACTACAAAAACATTCTTATTTCTTAATAAAATAAAAAAATAAAAATAAAGGATAAAAATTAAACAAGAATTAAAACATTTCAAAAATGAGCTTCGATCATTCTACCGACGACTTCTAATCTGGAAGGACAAACTTTCCTACCATTGGTAGGGATTTTTAATTTTTTTTTTCTTCTTACTGTTTGAAAAAGAGGTGCTATATCACTGAGACCTCGAAACGTACGTCAATGTTTTTTAATGATGTTTGATTAATTTTTAACTTTTTATGTGCCAATAAAGTACGCCAATTTTATTATATTTCAAAAATGATTTGAAAATCTAAATACATCATAAACATGTATTTATTGAAATAAAATATGCTGTCACAATTACAGTAACAAAACAATTATAATACTATTTATTAAAAAAATTAATTAAGATACAAACACTACAACGACTCCGAAAGCTTAAGCTAAGATTAGTCTATACACTTTCTAGCAAACAGACTATGAGATAAACTCTTTACAATCGACAAACCTTTTTTTACTACAAAATTTGAAACCAAAAACCAAATCACTGTTAGATTTCGGAAGGAAAAAACACTTAATGTTATGTCTCAATAATAAATATAATACTGGCCATTTAAGCATAGTTAGTTCCTTATTTGTATTATTATTTTTTTATACACTACATAAAAATGGCAAAGAAATTAGAATCAAAAACCGCTATTTTGAAATTTCTAAAGATATTCATGTTATCAAAAAATAAGTTGTTTACAGAATTAAGGTGTACACTTTAAAGATTGACATTTATTAAATTTGTTTAGTTTTTCGTTCTCTAACATTACTTTCCAAAACTGCCATCTCGTATCTTTTTGAAATCCGTCCTTTTCTTTAAAACCAGCAAATATTCTGTTTTCGGATAAGAATACCAGAAAGTCTTCCATATCCCGAATACTTAAGTACAAAGAATTCCACTTCCTGTGTGCTATATTAACTGCTTTAGCAAGAATTCCAGACACGTAAACATCTACTTTACCACCCAATTTCTGTTTCAATGAAGCCAAATAAACGTATGGAACTAACTGGGTCGAGATCACATAGGTGTAGCCTGAGCAGTAGGGTACTTCCACAATACTGTGTTTATTGTATCCAAGAACTGTTGATTTTAGGTAACACAGAAAATCTGAAGGCACTTGTTCACACTGCAACAGTCTCTTCATGTGATTCATTAAATTGAAAATATTGATAACCATGTAATCCTCTGATTTCACTACAAACGTGGAGTGCTGGCAATAATTGGTGATCCACTTTAGGGAGCGAACAGATTTGACGATCTGGTTCTGCTCCGTATCTTCAAAGCTCTCTTGAATAATATCCCCATAGTTCGTACTTTCCTCGTTAACAGCACTCTGTATTTCTCGATTTTTATTTGTACCGAGAAAGAACGCGATGACCAGTTTGAATTCTTTCTGAACCTCTTTTGAGCCCCAGGTAGCACGAATAAACATCCGTTGTTGAAAATTTTCTGGCCTGGAAAAAACCACGATGAATATGAAGACGCCTCCGGTGTTGTTCTGAGCGAAATTAAAGCAGATCTTGCTGTTTAAGTGAAGATAAGTGGAATTGCTTTTATCTATTTCAGGGTTATTCTCTACGTCGATAGGTTGATAAAAACTGAGATCTCTGTAAGCATCGATTTTGATCAATTGACAGCTCCAATGCAAAGGCAATTCATCGCTTTCTCTGTAGACGAAAGAAAGTTCATATTTTTTTTTAGGCTCAGATTCGAAAAACCTCCTTGAAAATAGAATAACATAAAAAACACAGACGAATGCCAACATTAGATTCTTCAATTTCCTCATTGATTGTTGAAACACAAGACACACACTCTAGAAGTAATGCTATGATGAAACCCTAATTTAATGATATCTTCAAAAAAGATGGAATAGCAACATGCCTAGAAGAAACTTAAACAATGTCAAGTGGAGCTAATATTGAATGTGCTTGTTGCATCGCGTTGCTTTTTATTCTCATGGATTATTATCAAGGTACGACCTCACTAGATCGTGGTAGCCAATAGTCTAAAAACAGAATCAATTTTAATTGTCGTTATATTAATCGACTGTGATATGGCGCTATTTTAACCAGTATTCATCAATTGCTATTTCAGTGTGGTTCAGAAAACTATCTGAAATAAAGGATCATAGAAAAGAAAGAACATAGGGGAGTGGATATTTGGCAAACAATAATTAAAGTGTTCAGTATGCCTCATACGAAACTTGTACGTTGAATACAGTACTCATTTCACTGTTGAAGATTTTCCAAAAACGTGCTAAACAGTTACAATTGTTGCAGAAATCGTATTCTTTTTTTGATAAGAAACGTCTTCATTCCTTCCAATTGCTTTTATCAGCGGACTTGACTCATGAAATATTATGGGTATTTTTATCGTACAAATAAATATGTGGTGGAGTTATGTCTGGTGAATGTGAAGGACAAGGGCATTGCAATACCAAGAGAGATGATCACGTCATTGAAGAAGCTTCGAAGATGAAGACACACATTCTAGCTCCATCGAAGTAAAACCATTCCATTGTACAATGGTTTGCAAATAGAATGTAACGTGCCCTACAGAAACTTCTCGGGTTCTGTTCAAATGGACAAGGTAATGCCCTAAGTTGACAGCTACCTTCTCAATGAAGTAAGCCCTATGCAATCCCAACAGACACTGTATACTACATTCACATACGCCTCGCCTTGTGTAGTCACTGGTCTCTCAAATCCAAGAAAGGACAAAGGGTTCTTGAGATGAAGTTAGATTTTTTCGCAGAGGAAATGTGGATCTCATGTTCTTATGTTCACTGTTAAAACCCTTTCGTAATAACTACACAATCTAGCCTTTTTATCAACCATCCTAAGGGAATGGGTGATTTGTAAGAAAATACTCTCCCTGTTTCACCAACTTATGTACGGTGTTCGTAGGGACTGTTTCCTCCGCTGCATCCGAAAATGGAAAAAAAAATCCAGAATTATGAACCTCTTTTTTTGGTTGGAATGCTACCGGCCATTCACCCTCCGGCAAAAGGACATAACCTTTGTTGTTGATCAGCTATTAAGTAGCATCACATCATAAATCCTCCCATTCCAAATTCCTGGCTATACTCATCTGCTCTACCAATACCTCAATGTACGGTGGTAGGTCACTACAATAAATGATTATTCATGATAAAGTCATCTTATTAACAGGCATTTTTATATTGGGTAGCTCGGCGCGTGATGGCAGAAATGCTGAAGCGGGTATTGGAAAAAAAAACAGAAAAAGAAAATTATTTTCAGCAAAAATTAGTTTCTAATATATTTGGTAAGCTGTACAGTTCAGTTCAGGTAAGAAAAGCTTTTGATAACGTAATTTTCTTATAGATTGATGTTTCCAGGACGTAACAGCGCCACTATTGTTCAAATGCGTAACTAAATCTTATAAACATTACGAAAACATTCTGGTTTTTGTATTTTTACTGTTACTAATATATAATAATAATGAAAATTGAAATAATTAAAAACGCTCCACACTACTCCCCTTGCTTAGTTATGCAAAGTTTGTCCTTTCTTGGTCATGCTTATGCGATCATAAAACGACGCCATCTTGGACTGACTGCTGGGAGTTCAAGTTGATGACGTCACGACTGGTGACTTTTGTTCCAGACAAAATCGATCGCTACATAATGACCATATATGGCAAACCCTTTTTTTTTTTTTTTTGCAAAATACAAGTGTCTTTCGAAAGCGTTCTATGAAGTAAATTAAACATCATTTAAAAAATTGGAAATTTTAAATAGCTTAACTACTGTTTTTTTCAGTGTGAAAAATAAATGTTTTTATTCAACTCCTGATTTCTTGTTTATCGTCTGTTTGTATCCTAAAACAGTTGAAAAGAATATTCTTAACACGAGTCTCATTTGTAGACCAATTTAACATGTGATTACTATTATTTTGTTCTTAATCCCACCCCAGTCTTCAAAAAATAAAAAGCACGAATTACTAGCGCTCTATAAAACTGAAACTATTTACTGTAAAGCGCTTGTAGTAATAGACCTTCTCTGTACGAAAAAAAAACAAATCTCAATACGTGATAAATATCCTTCTTTATAATTTAAATATAAATTAATTCGATAATTTATTAATAATTTTACGAATAGGATATCAAAATGATCTATTTAACAAAATGTTAAAGGAATTAAGTATCCATTAATTGGCAATTTCTATTTTAAATGTGAATCGATTTTTTTTTCTTTTACCACCGATTAGTTCATAAATAAAATTGTAAATTAAAGTGCAATTCTGTAAATCGTGTTTTATTAAAATTTTGGGAATTGCAATGAACTAATAACTGATGAAGGTTTACTATTATTTAATAGATCATCATCATATAACCTATTTCATAATAAATTAAAAACGCTTCACGTTAACTTCGTCAAAGAATCGAATATGGTTTATATTTTGTTTTATATCATTCTATGATATGTTTCTACTATTGAAAAGATGGAGGTCTCTTTTTTTTTTCTTACTGTTTGGATTTCGGAAAAAGATAAACTGCAAAACTATTCAATAAAAATGTTGCATTCAAATTACACTGCTGGCGATTAAAAGTGCAATACTGCGAAAGACTTAGAGCTATCAAAGCCATATTTATTTTAAGATAACTTATGGTACAAGGGTGAAATGATTACAATTATAGCTTGATACGACTGGTGGAACGTAAAAAAAAAATCAGTATCTCGTGTAGTCACCATGAGGCAATAACTTCTGCTACATGGTCCTGCATAGAGAGAAAGGGATGTTGGATGTGCGTTTGGATACGTAAGTCCATGTGATTTCGACACGGTGCCAAAGTTCATCTGCTGTAGCCGAGTCTGTGGTGTGCCAGTTGCTGTGCGATCATGGACCAGAATTGATCAATAGGAGACAGATCCGGTGAAGGCTCGGGTCACGGATGAAGTTGAACATGATGGCGATCCAGGAATAGTTGACGTTGTGTGCAACATGCAGTCGTGCACTGTCCTGTTGGTAAGTGATCCCCGACAGGCCCTGAAGATAAGGGACAACAACAGGCTCCAGCACCTCAGAGATGTAACGGTGGAGATTCAATATACCAGGAATGCGAACTAGGTACGAGAGGGACTGGAGTCCACTGGCGCCGTATATCATAACGCCAGCTGCCCGAATAGTATGGCGATCATAATGCACAACTCACTCAGACAGAAGCGGCAGACACGGATTCGACCATCTTGGCGTTGCAGACAGAAACGTAACTCGTCGGAAAAAAACAATGTCATGCCATTCATCCCTCTATTAGCGATGTTTCCCCACCATTACAGCCTCAGACGCCTGTGGTTTACAGTCAAAGGCAGCCGAAGCAATAGAAGCCTTGCATATATTCCCTGATGCTGCACAGACGTCGAACCATATGTGCGGAGACTGATTGCTGTGCAACACATCCTAATTCTTGAGCAAGGGTTTGTGGTGTGGCTGTACGATCCGTAATAGCCATGTGCACAAGATGTTTGTCCTCTCGTTCGATAGTGTGACAGGGCTGTTGGGATCCTTCAGGTCGGTGAGTTCGTCCCTCCTTGACCCACCGATTCCAAATTCGCGTCACTGAGGCCGCGTTTCATCCAAAACGAGCACCAATTTCTCGCAAGGATAATCCACAGTCTCGAGATGCCTCAATTCTCCTGCGATCAAAGTCGGAAACCTGCTGGTTTGTCTCTTTCTCGTATATAATATTGTTTCTATCGTATACCCAGAACAAACATTGAGCTTAATTTGCTTATCGCTGCTTACTTATATTGAAAACAGAATGTCAACGTTCAGTTTTGAAAAAAAGGATGATGATCTTCACTCCTTCAAATGAACGTAAATAACTGAGTGCAACGTAGAAAGAACACAGGCATTTGAAGGAAGGCCCCGACCCGGCTAAGAGACCGTCCTTGTCTCTCGTTGATTGTCATGGCGAAGGCAATAAGAAGAGAAAAGCAAAAGGAAATGTTCGTTGCGAAGTTCCTTCAGACACAGGTAATGACTGGTGTTGTGAAGCGATCCTGATAATGGATGTAATTAATATCTTCAAAATGGACTTGATATTAATCAACTAATTGTTATTGATTGTTGATTATATTGCATTTAAAAGAAAATTACTGAAAATAAATGTAAAAAGAAGAGAACCATGTGTTTTTCATAAAATACAACTTCCAATGTGTGAAGATTTTATTGCATCAGATTTTTTTTTTAATTTCTGTAAAAAGTGTTAACATCATCATCTTAGAAAGAGAATTTATTTTTTTTATTTTTTTTTGTAATTATTAACTTGCTCGCTTTTTATTTCTGGTTCACAGACATGTGCCGATATATTTTGGCATTTGCTCATTTTATATTCTATGGTATATTCAGAACTTTGATGGATCTGTTCATGGATTTTCATTTGGTAATCTTTTAATATTTTGGCAGGCTGCACCACCTCCTAAAATTTGTGAATCTAGTGACACCGTTATGCTATAATCTGTCGATTAAAGGTAAAGTGATTAAGTTAGGTCAAAATTGAGATGTTTTCCATGTTGTATATTGATGTATGGCTAAAAAGAGCAGAGTCGACTAACGGAGTTTCAGTATAATATACACACACTTTATTTACAAAATATACAAATATATATATACAGATTCAATGGATTCGGAAAAGGGGTCAAAGTAATAAAACACCCGAAGATCAGAGGTCTCTCTTCGGTCCACCATTTGGAGAGAGAGCCAATCGCATGAGGTTTTGACCTCTTGGCTCAGTCAGTTAGTGTGGGGTTTAATTGACCAATCCACCCCTCGGGACCAATGCCCTCGTTGACTCATGTGTCCAAATAACACCGTGAAGTGGATGTATTTCTGTGTGAGCGGCATAGAGGTAAAGGGTCGTTGTGTGGGTATTGTTCCAGGAGGATTGGTGTGGTCTGGCTGTGCAGGGACAAAAATGGCATCGTCACATGGTTCTGTGGTCCAATGGGTTTCAATTGGCGTTGGGAGTCGAGGTGTGGCAGATGTAGGTGGAAAGGGCAGGTGCATCGTCTGGTTGGAGGTAGCGCTTCATCCTAGTGATGTAGGTTACTTCTGTCAGCTGGGAGCGAGTTATAGGTTGTAAGCGAGGGACAGGCGGTGGATCACGGTGTAGCATTATTTGAGCGAGGCCTACAGTACGGGTCAGGCTGAAGACTACTACGAGGTTCCTGTGTTTTAGGTGACCTCACGGGGATGTTGGTCATAGCGGTGTTTGCCCTTCTCTTTGGGCATCTACCATGAATTGGCAGGCTATGGTGTTAGCCTCATCCAAGTGGCATCGCAGGATGGCGGTGTAGAATGCATATAAGACGAACGGGAGGATGATTCCAATTAGAGTGATGTTTGTCAACGTACATGGACAACACATTGGCAATGGAATGGTTGAGCTTCTCTGTAGCTCCATTTGTCTGCGGCCTGTAGGGTGATGTATGGTGGTGATGTGTCTAGCAGATATTGAAAACTTCTCACTTAACTGTGCTGATAAACTGTGCCGTAGTCACTGTCAATAGACGCAGGAAAATTCTCGCACAAAAAAATGGCGACTTCAGAAGCTGTTGCATTCGGCAGTGCCTGTGTGACGGCAAAGCGGAAGAAGTGGCCGACCACTATCACAATCCAACGATTATTGTTGTTGGCTAGCAGAAGAGGGCCAAGAAGGTCGAAATCATTGCAGCTAAAGGGGAGTTCCGGGAGCGGAAGCGGCTGAAGAAGTCCTACAGGTGGCTGTGTCGGTGATTTCCTGCACTGGCAGCCATTGTAATTAGAACACAACGACGGGTTTCCTGTATGCCCGGGCCAGTAGTAACTTTGCCAAATCCTTCCATAGGTTTTGGCAAGACCGAGGTGGTTGCAGGTGAGTTCCTCATTGCAGGACTCAGCAATGTGGTGGCATAAATGTTGCAGAATGACGAAAAGCAATTGGTGGGATGCAAGGTCTAAGCTCTATTTGAAGAGTAAGCCTTTGATTCCATTGTCTTTTTGTGCGGATGTTCGGACTTTGGCAATGATTTTGTGGAGGTTTGGGTCTTGTCCTGCTCGTTGGCCAAATCCAAGTGTTCCATTATGACGTTGATTGAGGCAGTGTTCTGGTTGGCTGTGTCTGCAGGAGACATGACAAACAATCCAATTAAAGATGTTTGCGGCCCATTTTGTAGAAGACGGTGATGTCATATTCTTGCAGGCAGAGAGTCGAACGTGTTAACCTTCTGCTGAGGTCTTTCAGGCTGGTGAGCCAGCAAAGGGCATGGTTATCGGAGATCACAATGAATGGTTGCCCGTAGAGATAGGGTCGGAACTTGTTTGTCGTCCTAACGACAGCGAGACATTCCCAATGGGTTGTGGCTGGATGGGTAGGGATTATGTTGTGGGACATGGTGGCATCGATCGAGAGATTTGTTGTAGCGGCAACAGCATTCCCAATTAGGTGATGGGGTGTGACTGTAATGGTGGGGTCTGGATGCTTGTAGTGACAGTGATTGTGAGTGAGGCTCCCTGCAATAGCACTGGACATGGTCAGTCTGGTTGCAGCTGAAGCAAATGGGCTGGTGGTCGTATGTTACCACTCATCAACTCCCCATTGTTGTGTGGGTGTTCTTTGTTGGGCATGGTTGTTGCAGGGCTGTTGTTTGCTCTGTTCCTTGGTCGTGAGGGTTGTGAGGTTCTGTACAGTGGCAGTCAAGGTGACGATCTGGTTTTGGAGGTGATCGGTGGGGCTGGCAGATAGTGGCTGTTGCCCAACTATTGTGGGTTGGCAGTTTAGAAAAGGGTCTGGGATGATACATCGAGCTCATTGGGTCTGTAATAAACAGCATTCGGTGATAAATTCAGTGACGGACGATACACAGACGACCAACAGCACCATATATAAGTCGGTGGCTACACTTTCAGAAGATGATGGAGTCACTGACCATTGGTCATATTGGGATCCACCTTATTGCAGAGGTGAATCACCTATATGTACAACTCACAGGACTCTTGGGGTAGCTGTGCATGGGCGAGATGGTTTGTTCAGCATCTGTGTCAATGTGGTCGGGTGCCAGAAACATGTCTCTGAACTTTGTGATGAAGGAGGCCCAGGTGGAGATGGTGGCTTCTTCTTTGTTGAACCAATGGCAGGCGATATCCGCTAGGGCAAAGGACAGGTACACCATCAATCCATTGAAGCAGGCTGCACTTTCGAAGTCCCGGATCCAGGCGAGGGGGTCAGTCAAGGTATCGGAGAAAGGTGTTGGTTCTCGGTTTCATAGGCGGTGAAGGTTATCGTTGTTGGTGTTTGGGCAGTGGCCTTGGTTTGGATCTCGTCATCTAGGAGATGGTGAGGGTCGCAGTTATCGTCAAGGTTCGGCATGGTGAGTCCATAATTCAACAGGTCTTCGGCATCAATGATGTGTGGTTAAAAAGGGCAGAGTCGACTAATGGAGTTTCAACATAATATACACAAAATTTATTTACAAATATATTTATATATATTTTCGGTAGATTCAGAAAAGGGGGTCAAAGTAATAAAACGTCCGAAGGTTGGATTCTCCGAGATAGGTTAGGTGAGGTCGGAGGTCTCTCTTTGGTCCACCATTGGGAAAGGGAGCCAATCGCGTGTGGTCTTGACCTCTCGAATCAGACAGTCAGTTGGGGTTTAACTGACCAATCCAGAAAGATTTTCAACTTTGAATCAGTATTACGATGTAGACAGAAGAAAAATGCTTTCTACCAGCTGCACTCACCTAAGCAAGTTTTTGTGATCTCAAAGAGTTCTATTGATGTCATGCACATGTGAGTTTTAAGTTGTTCCATTGATTCATCTTTTTACAGTATTTGTTTGTTAATAAAACAAAATGACTACCACGTAAGGATTAAGAATATTACTCGCTTCTACATAAGAAACCTTAATAATTTACATCTTTATTGTAATTTAAATAGAATATGGGCTGTTACATCCAATCCATCACGTATGCCAGATAAATAGTTATATTACTGATGTTTTTCAAACTGAGCGAAATCTCCCTGAGGATTTATGAATAGCTTTAAAGGTGAGAAAGCACAAGAACATTTCATTTGTATAAGGAAGGTTAATGAAAACTGCATTTTTAAATAATACCAAGAATACCTTATCTGCATCTCAACTCAAAGTTACTTTCATCTGCTTGTTGTATAATACAATCGAGCAGCTGTATTAGGATTGTTTGATATCATAAATAAATAGCGCTGTGAGAATCCTTCCGGAATTCAAGCCCTGTAAAAGCCACAATATCTTTTGGCTGCATTGATTTACCACAAACAGATGCCGAAGCTACAAGTTTCATCTTCTCTTAGGTGTAACTAAAGTTCTATGAAAAAATTCAATCAAAAATTAGACAGATAATGCTTATCTACAGGCAGTTTTCTTGTAAAATATTAGTGAATATTGTACATGTTACACCTCTCCTACGATATTAAAAAATAAAAAAATATATATTACAATTTTGTTTAATATCATAGAAGAGGTGTAAAATGTATAAAATCATTTAACTAAGTTAAAGTACCACTGTCATCATCATCATCATCATTCAGCCTTTATCAGTCCACTGCTGGACGAAGGCCTCCCCCATACATCTCCATCTTTTACGGTCACCAGCTTCACTTCTCCATCTCTTCCCCCACAAACTTCTCCATCTCATTCTTCCATCTGCCCTTTGGTCTTCCTCTCTTCCTTTGACCTGTGGAGGGTTTCCAAAACGTGGTCAGGCTCGTCCAGTTTTCCCTAGTCTTTCTGGCCAGGTCTCCTGCCCACCTCCACTTTGACTTCTTTAGACATAGAAGTGCGTCCTGTATCCTGTATCTAAAGTACCACTGTAGTACATAAAAAAAAAGCAACAATCCAAGCCATTTTGTATGAAAATAAACTTTTCTTTATTATATCATCAGTTCCTTAATAGTCTACAAATTCCACAAAACAATAATAAAGTAATGCATACTTGGGAAATGGAGTATAGTTATAAAAATACAAACTGAAATATTTCAAATTCCATAAATATTACTCGGGGAATGCATCTGTGAGAGAATATATCAAAAATTGAGCCAAGGTTTGTTTTTTTCATTAATACTGCATGGTGAAATCAAGAAAGTAGCCTAAGGTTAATGTGGAATGGATGACAAGAAGAGTGTCAACTAAAATTTGTAAGTACGTTACTTTCAATTGTAAGTACATCAAACATCCCTGATGAGTTACACAGTTATCTATTCTCTTTTGGTATGTATTCTACAAAGGGACAAATAGTGATTGGATATTAACCATAGCGTTTAAGCAATGTACTGATTCACATGTACTGATCCTTTACTGTACAATTAGTATTTTTATATTATCTTTAAAAGTTATTGCTCATGGTTTCAAGAAAGCTTAGAGAAATAAATTATGAACTTCCTTGACAGTATTATAATAATTTTATAATTTACTGTATTTTGAAAAGCAATTTCTTTTACAGCATTAATTTTCTTTAATACTGCAATCTTTACGGTTATAAAGTTATCATTATAAAGTCTAGTTATCATTGTTCATCTTCAATTTATCCTCGATTGAGTTTATCTACCCCAAATGAGCTTTTCTGTATTCTTTGTTCCAAAATACTATTAATTCCTAAACAGCAGTGGCGTATATAGAATATATTTTCGGGGGGGAGGGGGGGGCACAAGATTAATATAATTAAGTAGACACCCCATGGAAACCTATCTGTTCAACCAAAAAAAACGATGAAACCTATCTGTTCATTATTTATTATTTAATTATTATTATTATTATTATTTAATAATATCTTCATTATTTTGGGAGGGGCTCGGGCCCCCTCGGCCCCTCCTCCCTTATATACGCCCCTGCTAAACAGCAATCTTCCAGGAGTGTATTTGTAAATGGGTTCATACTCTGTCTTACGTCTTTAACATCATGTCAAATTTTCTAACGTTACTTCAGTGTTTTTTATTTATCTATGACATGAAAAAATGCAGGAAGTGAAAGGACAAAATAAGTGAGAAAAATAACAAGAATTTAAGGAATGACAATGTTCCAAAAGAACAAAAAAGTGAAAATGCTTCAAAGAATTTTAACAATTACTGTTCTGTATTCAACATTTTGTTTTTCTTTTAGTTGCATCACAGGATCATTGGTGAATCAGTGAAAACTCACTAAATACTAATAACTTCCTTTTAAGGACTATGAAAAATTAATATTACTTTACCCTCCTAGACCCTTAGGTAGCATCAAAATTTGTAATTGCAAACCAAAAAATTAAACAAGCAATTAAACAAAAAGAAACTAAAGTTTACACGATAGAAAACGAGTGCAAATTCATATATTTATTTTTTTTCTTTCTGAGTTCTCTCTAAGTGACAGCCTAGTGAAACCATCGGTTTTATTTAAAAACAAAACAAAGAACAATCAAACAGTGATTTCTTTTCTATGAGCAACTTACGAACAATCATCAATATTTTAATAACTTCTTTAAAAACTCCAACATTACAACAACTGACGATATTTCGTAGGCCTCACCGGCCCACTTTATCAAGCCTTTTTTAAACCTCATGGGCCGGTGAGGCCTACGAAATACCATCAGTTATTTTAATGTTGGAGTTTTTAAAGAAATTATTTATGATGTTTTAAGAAGAGTTCGTTTATTGATCAGTATTTTAATTGCACTTCTATCTAAGGTTATTTGCCAACCTTTGAGCAGCAAATTAATTAAATTTCATAAATTAATATTAGATAAAAATGATTTTATGTAAATAATCATTAGATAAACATGATTCGAACAACTGATCATCCAATGATTAAGGAACTGCAAAACATTCTTAAATAATATACTTATTCCTCAATGGAGTATTCACTTTATATTTTACTGATACTGGATTGTTTATAGCTCTAAATATTACAGCTGTTTATAACTGATTCTCTAAAAACGAATATTTTATAAAATTACTTTCTTGTGAACAATTAGGAGGGGAGGGGGGACTGATTTTTTTTTCGAAATTCTATACAAAAGAATTGTCATCAAGTTTCTAACAATATTCATAAAATTTCAAAGAAAATAAATAAATAAATAAATTTTCACAAGTACATAGCAATTTATTGTAGAATTAAATGCAGAAGGCATTTTAAGATTGCAGAGCATCTTGTAAGACGACGTGGTGTCTTTCAAGAACAGGATTTTGGGCAATGAGGACTGCTACATAACAGATCGTACATTTTTTGTAAAGTTGCTTAAACTTCAATTTCTTAACATATGTGCATAAAACATTCTTAATTAGATAATGAATTACTTCCTAATCAAGTTGATCATTATCAGGTTTCTATAGGAAAGAAGATCTCAAAGTGCTTTTTATAGGACCTTTTTTTTTTGGGGGGGGGGGGGGGGGGGTAAGCCTAGAATTATCAATGACAAGAACCACAAAGAGTAAAACATAGATCAACAAAAAGAAAAAAGGAAGAAACTGTTTTTGGAGTCATGAAAAAACACCATGACTATAAAATATATCTTTACTTACTGTTTATTCAGTCATATGGACAACTGGGACTTTAAATTAAAAAAAAAAATCGTGAATTTGCCACAATCATTTTTGTGGGTAATATCCAATCACTTCAATCCCTTTACTATTACTTATTTTTAATGAATCCCTTTGAGTTAATATTCAAAAGGGGGATCTATGGGTTTCTGAGTCTATTATCTATGAATAAATGTTATGTTCCAATGACAGTGACCTTTTTAAACTTGTTTCAAAGGACTTGCTTCTACATTTATTATTTTAAAAATTATTTCTATATGAAATATTAACATAAAAACAAATTTAGAACAGAATTTATATTGTAACCAAACATACTTTTAACAATGTACCAGAGATTTCTGAATAATCACAATGTTCCAATAGACGAATACAAATTCCATCTCGGAAGGGGAAAAAAAAACAAAACAAGACAAATGAACGCTGAATTGATAGTGAAAGTAAACATCAACAAGATATAAACACTCATCGTGAACAGTGGTTTTCAACCTATGTTATGGACACACTCAAGAATAAGCAAAATAAAAAATAAAAAAGGTAATTAAATTTGATATTATTTTTGTCTGTTTTCCATTTCTTCTATCTGTTATTTGTAAATAAAAGTAAAACAATAGTTTTATAATACATTAACAGTATCTTTGAACATCATCAGGAACTGCAGTCTCAATTAATTTAAGAATTTTCCTTCCTTGTTTTATTTCTATAGAACTATAATCTTTTATCACATTATTTTTAGCATTTATGTAAATTTATATAAATCATGAAGATTCAGAACAAAATCCTGCTGCTAATGTAAAGATCCTGCTGCTTGTAAAAAAGCTGCTGAAACTGTCAGAATCTTTGTTATTGGTTTTTGTTTTTATAGTAAATTTTTAATAATACCTTTAATACTTTTCATAATTGAAAGTGTGTTCAGACCCTACTCACTTTTGCAGATTAATAGATTAGATTCCGTATTTCCACAGAAACTGAATAAATTTAAATTTAAAAAAAATAAATTCAGGGATGCTTCAGTAAACATCCTGCAAACATAAACTACTTGGAAATTAATTAAAAAAAAAAAAAAGGTTTTCTTTTTTTAACAAAACTAAAAAAAAGGAAGAAACCAGAGAAAGAAAATTGGGAGCAATTTAAATTACAAAAGCTTCTCTGCAATTTTTTTTTATTTATTTAAAAAATTAACATAAATGATCATTATCATCAGAATAATAATTGCTTTGCAAGAAAAAGGACTGTGGAGGGAGAGGGATAAAAAAGGTTGAGAACCACTGTTGCCTGGCTTTACACAATCTCTCCTTTTTAAAAAGTAAAAAATTTTGAAATTTTAAAAAGTAAAAATTCCTATATTTTGATCTTAGGAATTTTTGTGGAAAATAAAATGAATGTAGTAAGTAATCTTGTTTGATGTAATTATCAACAAAAAAAAAATATAAAAAAAAAAATATTTAATTTTGTTTTTGTTTTCTAATAGGTGGTTACTCTATTCCAAACGAAAGGATGACTCTGACCTTAAACTACACCCATGATCTCTTAATCATTCCAGGACTGAATGTGTATCGAGAGAGAAGATTCAAAATGGCGACTCTCGGACAGAGAAAACCGTTGGAAGCCAAACAAAAGGAAGTTATTGCTAACGTTACTTCTTATTTCGAAAAGGCCTTATGACATGCTTACTTATGGCACATCAGAGAAATTGTTTTCGATCGCAGTGCCGTTTTTAGATGAGACATGGGTCAACGAATCCCATACTGTGTCTTCGTGTTGGCAATCTCAGGGATGCAATGTCGTCAAAAAACCAATTGGGAAAGGTAGGAGACTGATTTTGAACGATTGAAACAAACGAATGAATAAAAATAAATTTTTGAAATTATATTTGATGAGAAATCAGAATAGTTCAAGAAAATAAATATCGTCTTTTTTCCGTAAACTTCAAACTCCCTAAATGTTCACATTCCCGCAATAAACACTGACGTATACAATTGATTCAAATTCTACTATTGCGCCATCTGGTGTCCACGGTCGTTCTTTCGTTTGGAAGACTTTAGTGAGTGAGTGATTACACGGAAATCTCGTTCCTTTCCAGCCCAATACCATGAGTGACAATGTGAATGAATAGAAACGCTTGGTCTATGAGTTGCATATAAACATACCTGAAGTAATTCATTTTAAGTGAGGAAATAAATAAATCTTGTATCGACTTATTTCTTGAAGATGAATAAAAAGATGAGAAGCAGTTTTAACAAAGTGCAATTTGTATCTGCAAATTCAAAAAGTATAAAGTTGAGGAGAGAGAAGAATAATTAATAGCGTTACAGCTCAAGCCAATTAAAAAGCTCAAGCTAGGAGTAAGAGATAGGTTGGCCAAAACTGCATTATCAGAAACAAAGTCTGATATTATAAGAAAGTCTACTTATTGATTGTACATATCCTATGTTAAAAGATATCTTAAATTAACATTATTCTTACAACATGTCCTGCATTTGTCAATATTTATCCAACCCCTTTCTCTCCTTGAATTTTGGCATTACACACAAAAAATTAGTATGGAAATTACTGCTCCCATTTTATTCTTCTTCAGTAAACGTCACCACAGATTTTTATTTGAATAAAAAAAGCTGCACAAAGGAAATATTAATAAAAACCTAAATAAAATGTTAAAAAAAAAAAATTAGTTGAATGCAGTAGTAACAACCAAATAATAGTGTAACAAGGACATTTCATCGAATGAAGTTGTTTAACAGCCCTTATTATAAGCTTGTTGTTGGTGTTGTTGTTATTTGTTTTGTGAAACAACCGTTATGATGACATTGACATTTTGTTCCACAAAAAAGTTCATCAAACACTACTTCACAACGCCACCTTTTGTGGGAGATTGTGATTTATTGTGTTCTCTTGTGTTTCTTTGGTTTTCCCTGAAGGTAGGGAGGGACCGTTTTCAATTGTCTTGTCATTGTTACGTTTTCCAATCCATTCAATTATATCATTAGTCATTTCTCTAACGATGTCTTCATTTTCAATGATTAAATTGTGAAACGCTTCCTTGTAAATCTACAAAGAAAACAAGCAATTATTAATAACTTTCTAGTAAAGCAACAGCCATTTTAATCTTAACTTATATATGTTTATTTTATATACATATTATTTTATTGTAAAATAAACATATTCAGAACTTTTGTTGCTGTTACTGTTTAAAGAGAATGGTTGATTTTCAATGAAAAAATAACCTACCATGAACCTACTTTTTTAATCTTCATAATACCAGTGTGTTAATACAAATTAAAGAAAGGGACCATAAAACACCTTCATAACATGTTGCGGAGTTCATGTCATCTGAGGAAGGGGTCCATACCTGAATCCTGCAACATGTTAGGAAGGTGTTTTAATATATCTTCTTTTTTTAAGTTCGATAGAAATTTTCTGTCTCTAAAGGCCGCTACAGACCTAACTGCATGCTTGACAAGCATGCTTGATCAAGCATTTTGTACAAACATGTAGAAATTCCCTTTGCCACCATACGGGGCAAGCATGTTTGAACAGCGAGAGTTTGTGCTTGAGATATGTCGAGTTCGGACGACGACGTTGCACTTGCTTTGGATGCGTGTGTCATGGTTTTAAAAAGAAAAACACGAAAGAAGAAACATGACATGTGGTTTAAAGACTGGTTAACCTACTCTCACATTAACTTACTGAAAAAATTGAAAATATATCCTAATGATTGGCATAATTAGCTGCGAATGAACAAAGAAACTTATTTGAAACTTTTTCCATAGATCACTAGCCATGGTGGAAACTACAGATAGATGTGTCTCGGCCGAGAGCTGAGTCACAACTGACCTTTGCTTGCACAAACGACATTCACATGTTCAATTTTGCTTGCGCAAGCTCGGCTTGTCAAGCATGCAAATGAAATTTCACTCAATCTTTAAGCCGCTTGTACAATCACAATGCTTGCACAAATTTTCCATACAGACACTCAAGAATGTTTGCACAAAATGCTTGATCACAAGCATGCAGTTACAACTGTAGCAGCCTTAACTAAGCAGTAGAAGATATTCTCATCTTCTCTAAATCTTTATTAGAACTCGGATTACATCTCTTCCATTTCATATTTAAGTCACAATTGAATCTTTTATATTAATGTATTTCAATACACTATATGTATTGAAATATATATTCAGGGAAACATATTTAATATAAATAAAGCTTATAAAAAGTACAGTGAAGTGCAAAACTTAGCGACCAACACTATTTCTGAAGGCTACCAATCTAAAATCTAATGAAACAGCTTGTGGTGAGTTGTGTAACTGTGGACACTCAGCAGACAGCTGATGCACGTGCAAATTTTCAAATTGTTATGACAGGGGTCATGTGGTAGTATAGGATAAAAGCAACAGGTCAGCAGGTATGTGCAAGTTAACAAATGGTCAAACCAGCTGCACAGGACCCAGGATATTACAGTTTACTGTGCCCAGATGACTACACCAAAGTGGACAGTCTGTCTGGTGTCCAGTATGCTGTGTCCCATTAACACCTGCCCATCGGAGACACTGTTTACAATGGTGCAACGAATACACGGAGTGGGCGGCAGCACAATGGGGTAAGAAACTTTCTACTAATAAAGAGTAGATTCAGTCTCTGCAACAGTTCTGGGTATCAGCTAATTTGGTGAGTGGTTGGCACGCAGTATCGCCCCACAAATAGCACGGAAAGGGATCGATATGGAGGTTGATATGTTGTCATCTGGCAGGCATTATATGCTGAATGGTCATACAGAGCTCCAGGTACTGGAAGGAGGTACTGTAATTGGTGTGGACTATAGCACTGAGGTACTCCTTCCTTAAGTGCATCTGTTTTAAGGTGCTGTTGACCTCAAGTTCATGTTTATGGACAATAACGCCATACTCATCCCACTGCAGTTGTTGATATGCTGTTGGAAAGTGAGCACATTGTTCGAATGGACTGGCCCACATGTTCCCCTGATTTAAATCCCATACAATCCCGACCACATATGGAATGCTCTGGGGAGAGCCTTGCGGCATGTCCACACCCACAGGAAACTGTTCACCAGCTGAAGATGGCGTTGGCAGAGAAATGGGCAATGTTACCTCAAGAACTTTATCAACCACCTCATTCTAAATAAGGAAAGGTGGTACAAAACATGCATCGCTGTTGTAGGGGTGGTCTTATCCCTAATGAGGACCACCTCTTCTCTCTGTTCCATCTTTGGCAGCGATGCATTTGTATCACGGCAGCCAGTCCTCTGTAGCCATCTCTGTATAAAGTCTCTCACAGGAAAAAAAAAAAATTGGTGAATTCAGAAGCAAAAATGATTGAAAAAAAATGCCAAGAGGAAAAGAATAAAGGAATTCCTGAAATCCCTTTACTGTATGTCCTTGTTTGTAATTACATCTTGAATATATTTAGCAGTAGTCCTAAGAGCACATGTATTTACTTTAGGAAACCTTTCACAAAATATATATTCATCTAAGGAAAGCAAGTGGCAGAAGCATGAACTAATTACAGATAAATAAGTGATTGAATAAGTGATTTTTTTTTTTTTTAAAGAAAACAAATAAAAATCCTTCGTACCTTGATTGTTTTGTCACTGCTTCTTGCTAGATCATACAATGTTTGAGACCCAGAAACATCGACTATTTTGTCAAATTCTCCATGTAGGACAAAAAATGGCCAGTGAATGTTACCCAAATTATTATGAATATCCTAAAAAAAAAATTAAAGAACTGGTTTAATACATTGAAATATATTTAAAATTCTAGCTTTTTTGTTTCAGTCTTTCTGAAAACTTAAGACATCTTAAATAACTAGTCATTAAACATTACTTATAACCTTTAAAGAGACTCAGTAGAAAACTGATGAAAAAGGATGGAGAAGTGCATCATAATTTAAAAAGAGTTAAAAAAAAAACTGTATTATTTTAGTTAAGCATATTATCCATAATTGAGCGATCATCAATTTTAGATAGTTAAATATATTCTTTTCAAAAAAATACTTTCAAATATTTATTTTATTATAGAAAGTAAACAATAAACATGCACAAATTACGCAACAAGAAAGGATCCGCACCCTGAACTGTCACTGGGAAGAGACTAGGACGGACCGTTTCGTCCTATTTCGTCCCATTTTGTCGACCGTCAGGGTGCGAATCCTTTCTTGTTGCGTAATTTGTGCGTGTTTATTGTTTACTCTCTCTAAGTTCACTGCGCATGTTAAAGAACGCTTACCAATTTATTTTATTATTACAGGAATGTTTTTAAAATTACATAGCTTATATATATATATATTCTAGCATTTTGCTTTCTAATAACCAAAATCTTTCACTGATTCATAAAACTTGGGGAAGTGGTTAATTAGATAGAAGTGTTATTGTTTACCTGAAGTGCATTCATCATAGAAACTGCCCATTTAGCTTTGGCACCACCATGGAATCTTAAATTATCTTTCTTCATATATTCAATCTGCAACAATGCAAAATAATTATTAAAACGAATTTTAATGTTGGTAATAATTTTATATTTTAAAAAATAGTCATTAAGGTAATTATATTGTTAGAAATAGTAGAAGACAATTATTATTATTTGTAATGAATTAAAATACAAAAGGTTTCAGAAAAACATTTTTTTTTTTTGCAATTGGAAACTAAAAATTGAAAATTTGTTAATATTGAGATACAAAAGTTGTTTTTATGTTGTTACAATTCTTTGCTGAATAATACCAAAGAAGAGCTAAAGCATGAAATATGCAACATGTACTTGTTTTTCATCATAAACATCAAAAACTTTAAAAACACTTTAAATAAGTGTTTGTTTGTTCTTTTTGACAGCCATTTCAAAGGTTTTATATATTGCATAAAATATCCTAGAAAAGCATAAGCTTTCAAACCCCTAAGTAAGTTTATGTAAAAGCGTGATGTTCCATTAACGATACTCAACTCACTACTTTCCAAACTTTTCTATCAGAAAAAAAAAAAAATATCCTACTAAAAAAGTAAAAAAATGGCATCTAAGAAAACCAAATTCTTGGTTGTGATCTTAAATAAAAGATACCCTGAAATAATTTTTAAGACGCTATGAATGAGAATTAATACTTTATTAACCTTAAATGTCAGAATGAAACAGAAGGTAGTTCATATTTCTGTTATTTGATGTTTAGATTTTATTCTAGATATGAACATACAACTATCATGTACCTAAATGTTGAATACAGATGCATTCTCTGAATTTTCTCACAGCACTGATTGAGAAACACTGAGCTACAGCATTTCAAGTTGAATTCTAATCCATGCAATAAATCTACTTCAATCAAAGTAGTAGGATCAATGACTATCTTTCAAATCCCAAGTCTAATTATTACATAGGATATTTTGAAAGAAAATTTCCTTTATAATCACATACATAAACAAATGAATGGTAAAGCAATTGGTTTCATGTGAATAAAATTCAAAATTTAAGAATTAAATAGTTCATTTTTTTCCTAGGATAGTGAGGATCATAAATCAGCTGACTAAATGTATTTACTGTATTCCTGCCTCTATTATTTTTAATATTCTTTCAATCTAGCAAGTATCTTTGCAGAGACAATCTTTGAAATTGAAATTTTTTCCTTGTAGTTCTTTGCAAAGAAATTTAAATGTAAAAGTAACAAAAATCTTACATAAAACAACAGAATCAAAACAATGAATTTCTATTGATGTCTTAACAATGTATAGTAATTTTTACTAATACATTAATTAGTTACAGTGAAAATTAATTGGATAAATAAATAATACACATTTCATTCTTTTTTTGGAAAATGGAAGTTTGCAGTGTTTGTGTTCAGCAAATGTTACTATTTAGGCATTAATGAAGTTGTTTGTTTGTTTGTTAGTTTGTTTGCATTGTTGTCATGACTTTAAAAAACAAAGGGAAAATATAGAAATGCAACATTTTTAAGGAAACTAGGCTTTGAGCTCTTTCAAGAACTTCTTATTAACCCCTAAATTAGTTCTCATTCAAAATAATCAAAGCTACAGCCATGGAGCTCTGTGCAAGATAATGGTTGGAGAAACCGACTTGATTTAGAGCATTTTGTAGATTCTGTTGTAGAACCTTTGGAGATAAAACCGAGCTTCGTTTTACAAAAGAAGCGAAATCCACAAAATACACATCAGGAAAGTATAAAACTTTAGGATGATTTAATTTTTTCTTTCCCAGACACACAGTCCTTTTACATTTCTCATTTATTGTGAAGAAGAAAAAGAAAAGAAGAAAGGGCACTGCATAAGAAATATAATTGTTGCAAATGTTTTTTCATGTTTACAATTCAATTTTCTGCAAAGATTAATATTAACAAACAATATTATAATTTATCAAATAAAAAAATGAAATTATCAGTTGTATGATTGCATATGTTTTCATATGTTCCATTTGATAAGAAAAATAGCAAAAAAAAAACTTTTATTTTGACTTAAATAAAACTGATTTACCTTTGCAGGATTCCTAGTGATGATGTCATAGGAAAGTGTGGAGACAGGAAACTGGGGCATAATTCGAGATATAACTTTGGCTAAAAATAACTGAAGAAAAGAAAAAGAAAAATTATTCATTTTAATACAATTTATGACAACTGTGTACTAATTGTTAAACAAAGAATTGTTATGTTATCTATACAGTTTGGTAAAACAGTGTTAAAAAATTTAACAATGTGGACAAGTCTTTTTGACATCTTCTGTTTTGTTTATTAGATAATGTTTCAATAACAATTTTATTACAGTATGGGAACCTAAACTGTATTTCTTTCAGTTTCGTCTGTGGGTATAAAGTATTGTCAACACTTTCATGTTATTTGGTTTATTATCTGGTTGGTTTTCTTGTATGTCAGTTATGGTATGTAATTACTTTTTGTAATTATTTCCAAAGTAGGAATACATTAAGCTATAGGACCCTAAGACACTGATCAGCTGGTCATGTCCAATTATATTAAATTGGAATTGTATTGTAAGTTATTTGGGGATTTTTTTCTTTGTTCTTTTTGTATACAGGGTGCTGCCAAAGTGCTGCCAAACTTAAAGGTTATATTCAATCATGCCAAACAATGAATAAATTTCACATAAACATGGGTCTGGAAATGCTTTATTTCCAAGATATGAACGATGAAAAGATACAGAGGTGTTGGCTCGACAATTTCTGAACCATCGTTATCCTGACCGTTGGATTGGAAGAGGGGGACCAAGAGCATGGCCTGCTCGTTCCCCTGATTTAAACCCTCTGGACTTTTTTGTATGGGGTTATCTTAAAGCATTAGTGTACACCACACCGGTTTCTGATGCCCATGCACTGCATGATCGCATAGTGGATGGATGCAACACAATTCGACGTGTACTTGGCATCTTCGATCGTGTTCGACAGTTGATGGAAAACGTGATGCGTGCATTGCGGCCAGTGAAGCCCATTTCGAGCACTTTCTGTGAAACTGAGCGACTGTACAGCCAACACCTCTGTATTGTTGCATCGTTCATATCTTGGAAATAATGCATTTCCAGACCCATTTTTATATGACATTTATTCGTTGTTTAGCATGATTGAATACAACCTTTTAAGTTTGGCAGCACATTTCAGATACACCCAATATAACCTATCACAGAAGTTTCGCATATTGCCAGAAGCATTATTTTAAGAAACCGTATAAAATTTTAGTCAGATCAAAGGAAACATACACACACTGCAGTAAACTTTAAAATCTTTTAACCAGTGATACTCATAGATGCCCACAGAATTTTTACCAGGAAGGGGCAATATAATATTTGTTAATGTAAAAATTGTACGTTAAACTGTGAAATTAAATAACTTATGTACACTAAAGTAATAAGTTATAATAACATTTACCTTTTTTTTTTGTATCTTTTAGTTTTCTTATGAGAAAGAAATTAAATGAATTATGTTGCAATTGAAAATTCCAAGATGGGGTAAATGCCGCTCCCTTGCTCATACAAGCAGGCACCATAATTATACCATATACCATATTTGATTAATGTAATGTTATAGTTACAATTTTGTTTACATAGACATCCAGTCGACGATAGACTCCATTTAATATCTTCTAAAAATACAATGTTTCTTTTCCTTAAACAGGAAACTTCATTAGATTCTGAGAACAGAAAAACTTTCCCTCTTCCTCTCTAGAATTCGTTAAAAATCTAGAAAATTATAGCTACAAATTTGCAAACTTTCTAATGATTGATAATTAAAATTCATGAAAGAATTTTAATGCTATAAAACTATAATCTCAGAATTTTATTGCATCAATAACTTGATGAGTCTAATGAGTAAATAAAATAAAAAATTTTCAACGATTTCATCATATTTTTTATTATATGCAGATATGTTTGTTGTATCTTTGTAAGTAGAGAGGCATTCACAGAATATTATCTTAATTACTGAGCTAGATAAATATCTTAATTATTGACCATAATTATCCTAATTATTGTGGTTTTTATTACTGTGTTAGGTTACATATTTTGTTAAATAAGTCAATGATCAACATTATCCTGTTTTGTTATTTTAATTCTTATTTTATTTGTAGCTTGAAAAAGGAAAGACGAAGACTCTTTCTGAAAATTTGCGTTTTAAAACATATTTTAAATACAGTGGAACCCCGCCATTCGTCCGCCTCGCTATTCGTACAACTCGTTATTCGTCCAACTTTTTCAAGTAAAATTGAACTCGCCATTCGTACGCTTGCTCTCGATTCGGACAGTGTGACCTTGTTACTGGCCGCCCCACGCGGTCGTTTCAGTTCAGTCTCGTGCTAGCTTCCATACGCTACGCATCATCCACGTCAAGCTTCATGAAATTTTGTGATATTTTACTGTTATTTTTTGTTATTTTTATTGAAAATAGGGCAGCCATGGGTCCAAAAAAGATTACTGATTCAACTAAGCCTAAAAGGAAAGCAGTGAGAACGACAATTGAATTGAAAAAAGAACTCGTTGCGAAGTTTGAAAGTGGAACTCGTGTCTCTGACCTGGCAACTCAGTATGACATGGCGAATCAATCATATCGTCTATATTGAAAAAGAAAGACATAATAATAGAGACCTATATATTTATTGTTTTCATAGTTTTTATGTATTTTACACTTAAAGTATACTCATGGACAAAAAAATTAGCGCACCAAGAAATAATTGTGGGATCGTAACGAAACTTGCAATGAAGGTACATGTCGGGGAGATATGCAAATGATTAGAAATGCAGCGTGATTGCGCATTACGTATAGCCGGTAGAGGGCGTTGAACATCGTACTCTGTGGAGTATAAAACAGGTAACCAAAGCTTGTTTGAGTGTGCTGAATCATTTACAAAGGAAGAGCTGAGGTAGACATGCCATTACGCCGTGTTCGAAGACAGTATACGCAGTTGTCGCAGTTTGAGATATGGAGAATCGTTGGGATGATGGAAGCTGGGTGGTCAGCTAGGCGAGTAGCTCGTCAATTAGGCCGCTCTGATTGTGTTGTGAGGAGGTATTGGGACCAGTGGACCCGAGAGATGTCATGTACACGAAGACCAGGCTCAGGACGCCCTCGACAGACCAGTCGTCGAGAAGACCGCCACATAGTCAGAAATGCACGCGTACAGCCAACTGCTTCATCGGCCGCCATCCAGGCACAGGTAGCACCTTCACTAGGGGCCTCTGTGTCTTCTCGAACCATACGAAGGCGCCTGGCTGAAGGACAGTTGGTATCGCGGCGCCCATTACGTGTGCTGCCCTTGACGCCCACCCATCGACGCCTCCGTTTGGAGTTTTGCCGCGCACGAGGAAACTGGACTGCAGCGGAATGGAACCAGGTCGTCTTTAGCGACGAATCCAGATTCAATCTCGGCAGTGATGACAATCGTGTTCGTGTGTGGAGAGCCCGTGGTGAACACTTCAATCCTGCCTTTGCTGTACAGCGACACACCGCTCCCACAGCTGGTGAGATGATATGGGGTGCCATTGCCTACAATACACGGTCACCCCTAGTATTGTTCCGTGGCACCATGACAGCCCAGCGGTATGTTCATGAAATCCTGCAACCACATGTGTTGCCACTCATACAACGGCTCCCAGGAGCCATTTTTCAACAAGACAATGCTCGGCCTCATACGGCAAGGGTGTCACAAGACTGTCTCCGCACTGTTACTACCCTTCCTTGGCCTGCCCGATCCCCAGATTTGTCTCCAATCGAGCATATCTGGGATCATTTGGAACGACGAGTTGGGCATCCCACGAGTTTGAACGAACTAGAGGCAAGGTTACAGCAAATATGGAACGAAATGTCTCAAGACATCATACAGAACTTTTTTGACTCAATGCCCGATCGTATCGCATCGTGCATTCGCGCTAGAGGGGGTCCAACGGAGTATTAACTCCTCCGTTCTTTTGCCTTTTTCTCTGCAATAAATTATCCTTTTTCTTTGATTTTCTAATCATTTACTTATATCAAAGTAGTCATTACGTATGTAAATTTTCGTTTCATTTTGACGACTCCTTCTTGGAGGGCTAATTTTTTTGTCCATGAGTGTATTATTACAAAGGTTTAAATAAGCAATCATCTCTGGGTTCTGGAACGGATTAATCCAATTTACATTATATCTTATGTGAAAAAATTATTCGCCATTCGTACAAATCGCCATTCGAACTGCCTCCTGGAACAGATTGTGTACGAATAGTGGGGTTCCACTGTATTTTATTTATGTTTTAAGGGTGATGTGATGTTATTTATGAATTAATATGAGATATGGAGGAAATAGGGATTAGACGTTTACACAGATTATCTTAAATTTCCTGCAACTTTTAGAAGTCAAAAACAATTTCTATGATTTTGCATTTAAAGTAATTAGTTTTTACCTTTAACGGTGTTGCCACCTCAGGGTTGATAGTGACTGCAGGACCAATTAATACAATCCCAGTAAAGATGGTTGGACGTTGCATAGCAGCCTTAATGGCGATCGTACCACCCTTAAAGAGAAGATAAAATAAAATGTTAAAAAATCATATTGAAAATATCAATTTATGTATTTAACTACAATTAAATATTGTAATAAAACAAAAATGGCTGACTGAAACTAAAAACTATACACCTTCATTCTACAAGTCCATTACAGAAAATGGTCAGGTTTTTCAATCCCCACAGAGATTTGGGATTTTTTTTCTGGGGATTTCTCATTCAGTTGGGTCAAAAAATCATCCCCCTCTTCAAAATAATTGATTGATTTTTTTCTTTTTTTAATGTTAAGGCAGGCAAGCATTAGCTGGTTCTCCCAGTTCAGTCCAATTGGCTGGTGATCATAGCACAATTACATGCTACTCAAAGGAGGATTGTGATGAGTTTTTTTAAGGGAGTTGAAGTGATTTCCTAAACTTGTAAAATAAGAATAACTATTTTTTTTGTATTGAAAGTTGTTGGTACTTCTTTCAACATAATGTTGTAAAATTTACGAATAAGTTTTGCAATTTATTAAGTTGAATATCTACTGAACAACCAGAGGCAGAAGGCTCAAGTCTCAGTTCTTTCCTCAATTAAATCAAATAACTCATGGAAATCTATAGCAGTTTAACTCAAAAATCAAAGAGTCATATAGAATATTATAAATTCTTCGATGTAGATGTTCAGAAAATTAGCAAACGTAAAACCTTGTACCTACTTAGAGAACTATCTCCTTATATGAGGGCGATTCAAATGAAAGCGATAAATATTTTATTACATGTTGTTTATTAGAGGTTGCAAAATCAAAACTGCACTACTTCTCAACATAGTCACCATTCCTCTCAATGCACTTGGCCCACCTTTTTGGCAAGGCTTGTATCCCTATCAAAAATAAATCTTTGAAGAGTGTGCTCAGCCAGTCATGCACACCCTCTTTGACTTCCTCATCACTTGCAAATTTGCATCCACAGAGTTCCTCCTTCATAGCACCAAAAATATGGTAATCGAAGGGTGCCAAGTCAGGGGAATAAGGGGGGGATTGGGAAGACACTGTATGCAGAGGGATTTGATGGTTGACACTGTTTGATAGGCCGTGTGTGATCTGGTGTTATCGTGCAGAAGGAGAACACCGGTTGAAAGGAGTCCACGGTTTTCATATGGATCGCAGGTTTGAGCACATCAGTCAGAAGTGCCTGTTCTTGACCCAGTCATGATCGTCCCTTTATCCATATAACGTTCCAGAATTGGTCCATGGTGGTCCCAGAAAAGTTATGCATAACCTTGCCCGCCGATGGCCGTGAGCAGAATTTCTTCTGCATTGGAGAAGATGAGTGGCGCCATTCCATGCTTGCCCTCTTTGTCTTCGGTTGGTGATGGTGTACCCAAGGCTCGTCGCCGGTGACTATTCACTTTAAAAATCCTTCACCCTCAGTCTTACAGGCATCCACTCGCCATACTTTAATGTCGGGTGTGAGTTGGCAAGGGACCTATCTCGCAGCCACTTTTCTGTAGCGAAGTTCGTCATGTATGATGTGGTGGGCTGAAGTGAGGATGCAATATCTTTAATGGCGACGCACTGATCCTCCTGAATCACCACGTCTACGGCAGCGATCGACTCTGTGTGATTGTCCTGGCCGCGGCGCATCATCCAGATCTGAATGGCCTGCCTCGAACCTCTTCCATCATTCGTACACATGCGCCTGTGACATACAAGCGGCGCCATACTTTGCCGACATCCATCAATGAATGTCGATGGATTTGGGACCCTCAGAAACCAAAAATTATACCATAGCATGCTGTTCCTGTTTGGTGCACTGATCTAAGGGGGCTGCCATTTTCAAAATGCTACTAATGCCATCCAGTGGCAGTTTACGGCATCAAAACCAACCTCTATGACGGCAGAAGGTATAGACTTTATGCGTGTGGCATCACATCGCTCCACGTACATTCCCCAATTTGTAATGACACTTTTATAGTTTTCATTTGAATCACCATCATAAATAGCAATGGAAGTGAAGTAATTAAGTTTATTGATGTAAGACAATAATTTGTAATGATAGGAATAATAAGCTAATATTTTATTACATCCATTTTGATTAAAATGATTATAAACCATATCCAATTAGTGACAACAGTTTTTGTAAATTTTTAACGAATTAAAAAAAATTCACTTAATTAATGATACTATACATCAGATGTCAACAGTACATTTTTTATTTTTAATTCCATTCATCAAACTATTGAAAGCATATATACTTAACATGAAGAGATCCAGAATTCAAGAAACACATCAAATGTTTAATGAATGTGTTAATAAAAAAAACAACCACAACAAAAAAAAAATCTCTCATTTCTATTTACCTGTTATTTGGTCTCCCTTCAATTCTATTGTAAATATAACTACTAGTTTATATCACTCAAGCATATTAAACAGCACAAAGAATATTACCAGATACAGGATATCCTAAGAGGAAAGGTCGTCATTTTAAGAAAAAAAAGTTTCTTTGAGCACGAGTCCTATTCCAAGCAGTTTTTCAGATATAATTATTTGAAAGTACAATTGCAAAAGTATTGATTAGAAAGTTTCTAATACTTAATGTTCAAGTGACAAGTTTATTAGAGTGCATTGACAGTGGAAGTTTTGAAAGCTTATTATACTTTCAAAACTTCCACTGTCAATGCACTTTGCAGCTCATCTGAGAATATTATGCATTACAGTAGCGGAATATGGCAGGACAATATGGCACGGTGCCAAATTGCAAAATATTGTACATTGCAAAATCTGTGTCTCAGAAATTGTTTGCATAAAACATATATTCATAAAAACCTTTTTTTTTTTTTCATAGAATGACCGATATTGTGATCTAACAGAACACTGATCTTTCTTTCTGGGACAGAGTGGTGCAATTTAAACCAACCATTTTGAAAAAGAAATTTAAAAAAAAAAAAGTACCCACCAGTTTGTATAAATCTTTCAATTCACAATTTCTAAATTACTTTTTAAAATTATGCTTGCCATAATATGAACCTTGCAATGCAATCACTGACACAATCTCTCTATAACCGTACAAAGAAGTTTTAGAATACAGCTGTCATTATGTTCTTGCAAATCTTTGCTTTCAATGTTATGTAGAGAACACTTTCTCTTTTAAATTGTCCCGTTAGAAAAGTACGAGATGTCAATGCATGAAAATCACAGAATGTCCCCTCGGCTAAGAAATGAAGCATCCTGGGAATGCTGTGCTTTGTTTGCATAATATTCCATGCTGTAAAAAGCTATGTCAGCAGTGGACCTTTCTTTTCGCAATCATGAGTTTCCAGGATTTTCCTATAGATTTCAAGATCAAGAAAGCAATCTGTGAATAAATGCTGCATTACAAAGAGGTTTCGTCATTCGCTACCATAATTTTACAAAGTAATTTATGAATTGGAAGTAGGAATATGTACAACACCTCCACAAAACTAAACCAAAAACAAAATAAAGGAAATTTATGTGTTGTCCTCTGGCAGCCGCAGCGAATTTTCCATGTGCAATTAAAGTAAGAAAAAGTGTCTGATGATTGCCAATTTAGCGAGATACTGCTGTTGTGGGATGTCACTTGTAAACACTGGTCTAATCCCTCTTAACATGTTAATGCATTTTTTATACTCTGTCCAAAATTTGGTGGCATTTGAAGAAATCCTCCCCTCTTCGCACCGCCATGCCCACAAGCAGTCAGTCGACCGCTAATCCTCGCTAATCCTACCATGGGCATGTCTTCTTCCTTTTTTTATCTACTGCTGTTTTTCTACAAAATTACGTTATTTTAAACTGTTACCTTTACCTAATTTTTATTGCAATTATTAAATTCTATGTCAAACCGTGCAAAAAGAGTCCAAACACGGAGCAATTGTGATAATTCTAAGCATTTTAATGGTCAGTGGGTTAAAAAATATAAATGATTATAAATTATATAATTATATCTTAACCATTGACCACAAAAATGCTTAGAATTATCACAACTGCTCCGTGTTTGGACTCTTTTTGCACGGATTGAAATATAGAATGTAATAATTGTAATAAAAATTAAGTAAAGGTTACAGTTTAAAAAAACGTAGTTTTGTAGAAAAAGGCACAGTAGATAAAAAAAGGAAGAAGACATGCCGATGATAGGATTAGCGAGGATTAGCGGTCGACTGATTACTTGTGGACGTGACGGTACGAAGGGGGGAGGATTTCTTCAAATGCCACCAAATTTTGGACAAAGAATAGGCGCTTTTTCTTATTTTGATTGCGCATGGAAAATTCATTGAGGCTGTCGCTGAACATTATTCCTAAATGATATTCACCTCTATATTGAGACTTGTGTTTACAGTGACTATTCTCAACTGATGATCGCCAATTTAGCAACAGCTGTTTTGGGATGTCACTTGTGAACACTGGTATCACCCTTTTAATAATGTATGAAATGTTAACTGAAAGATGTCAAGAAATTGGTGAAGTCTTTAAATAAATAATCCATTTATTAATTTATTTATTTATTTATTTCATTTTCAAATAGATAATTTAAATTGTTCAGCCCTATTTAAATGCTATAATATGTGTGTCTTATTCAATGAGAACTGCTTTGTTCACTGTAATTAAGTCGTAATTGTTAACCAAAACGTAGCCAATCAATGTTTAAAACTAAACAGAAACCACACAAGAAACAGTAAACTGTCTTAAGTTGAACCGTTAAGGAACTAAGAGAAGGCTTTTAAAAGCATCTAAGATCTCCTTTCTAAGAAAGTTCCTTGTGTGGATTACAACTTATGCAGAAGCATTTCGTTGATTTAACAATATATGTTATTATTTTGAAGTAATACTTCTTTCACTATTAAATAAGAATTAAGGTTAGGATTTCTCATACATTCAAAAGCAGCAAAACTGATAGAATAATGTGGCATTAAAATGAACATAGCTGTAGTGGAATTAAAAAATTAAAAGATGGAAATTGTAATTACTTTCCCATAGCTCTTAATTTGAGATTGCACTAATAGTTAAGACAAAATGAAATATACGTTGCAGATTAAATTTCTCAACTCATGAGAAAATTATTCATTTGTTATACACCATTCAACAGCAAGGTAAAAAAAAGGCAATTGCATGTAAACCCCAGGAAAGATCATCAGTCCTCACTTGATATCAGATCGTCCCTTAAAATGAAATTCACAGCAGTCGCTGGAATTAGTTTAAGAGCATTCCAATGTATGAATGAGGGTTCATATGATTTTAGAAAAGGAAATATCTTGTAGTGACTGAACTTAAAACAAAAGTATTTTTGTTTTGTTTTTTCAAAATTTCTGAAAAATCCCATCTACATTTTAAATAAATCAACAATCATTTTCCAAGGATTTCAAAATAGTTTTCATTATTTCTTACCATAGAATGTCCAATAATAAACAATGGAATGTGTTCGTGTTTCTCTCTAATACATTCAATATGTTGGAAGACATCACGGACGTAAATATTTAAATCTTCAATATACGCTCTTGCTCCTTCGCTGCGTCCATGCCCAACTATAATAAAGGAATTAATAAGTAAAAAAACAACAATTTCAAATAATTTCATTGATCAACATGTTTTTAATTTACTAAAAATAAAGAAAAAGGTTTTTCTTAGAACCTCATCCTACATAAAAACATCAAGATGTTAGTCAAAAAAATGGAAATCTTATAGGAAGCTCAGAAGAAGCAGATGGGGCTCAATAAGGTATTTTTCATTCTGTTCCAAACAGAAAAGTATTTTGTTAAGTTGCCATCAATAAATTGGTGAAGTTCTGATAAAAATTCTACTTGAAAATGTTTACACAAATACTACTTTCAAACAATTTCACAATCATCACAGCTAATACAGTTCCAGATAGAAACAATAGAGGAAAGCAGTTCCTGATCTTTCACCTTGTGATTTTGTGTTTTCAGTGCACTTAAGAAAGCTTGTAATCACTTTCATTGGAGAAGCTAAATAATGACATAGCACTGAATCAGACAACATTAAAAGAGAAGCTATCGTTTGATTAAAATCAAGGAATTTTTGGATTCAATGTGTTGTTTGTTTTTTTTTACAGGAAAAATTTAGTAAAACAGAGTGTCAATATTTTAAGAAGCCTCAAATGTAAAAAAATTAAGAGAAAAAAGCCTTTTCTTACCATGGTCATGGGCAAAGACATAGTAGGAATTTTTACACAACTGCTGGGCGAATTCTTCGTAATAGCCTATATGTTCTGCAAAACCATGAGCTATGAAGATCAGTGCCCTAAAAATATAATAAAGGGAATTTTTAATAAAAAATAAAAATCAAAGAAGGTCAAAAAAATACATACAAATTCAATCAGCAAAATTAAAAATGCTTTCCACATAAGCAATTTATTGTATGGAAAATAAACACTGAAAAAAAAGTTAAATGTAAAGAGGTCCCACAAAAGACATATTATTACCGATAAGTGCTCAGCAAAGAAAAATTTAATATTTCACAGTTAAATCAGACTAAGTTGAGATCAAACAGTTATTCCGATTCCTCTTCACCTTTAACTTCAAGAAAATACACAGTCTACATTTGATAGAAGGCTGGATGAACCCTAGAGCCTGTCTGGAAAAGAAAACCTCTTCTACTAAATTACAAATGTCTAACCTTCAGTCGAGATGTTACCACTTAAGGAGACGTTGAACTGTATCAAAATATAGTACTTTTACTGAAACTCAAAAGGTTTTAAGACTAGCATCGATCAAAACATGTCGCAATTATCAATTATTATTTTAATGGCAGTGGATCATTCAAACAAAAATCCTGAAATTGATTTTTTCTTTCCTGAAAAATATTTTTTTTTTATAAACTTTACAACTAATATTTTTATTTGTTATAAAAAAAAAAATAATAATCTAATATTTCAAAACAAAAGATTTTTTTTTTTTTTTTTACTTTCAAAAACAAAGAAAAATTGCAAAAGCAATGATAAGTAAATAAGAAAATGTTATGTAAATTTACATAAATTACACTTTAGATTAAAAAAGTTTCTCACCAAAACTGCCCAATTTTAGTTCATTAAGGACGAAAATAATAAGAGAAAACGAAATTCCTTTTAAGTAAGGGATAAATAAAATGAAATTAATAATTATACTAAACAAGGTAGGGTTAGCGATTAGTAAACCAATCACAATGCTTCCCAATGTCTTCGGATATGTCTATGAAAATATAATTGATATTGCCTTAATTTATTATTATTATAAATGTGATTGTATCAGAAGACTAAAAAGGAATAAAAAATTATTGATTGAACTCAGTATTTATTATTATTGATGAATAAATATGTGATTGCAATCTAAGTGTTTCAGCTTCTGAACCTGAAACATCTTTTGAAAGGAGACGTTTTTCATTAATTTCAAAATAATAAAAATCCATTTCAAATTCTCACTTGTTTAATTTTCCATAAAAAACATACACTGAAAATATCGGTGTATTGCTAATGTTCTAATACTTTTTCAACCAAAAAGGCTTATACGAGAGACAAATCCAGAGTTTTGTGAACTTGCCACTACTTTCCTTGCTTCGCCAATTTTAATTAAGTGATGTGAGACTATCCTGAAGATCTATTAATTTTCACGAAAATAAAAGGATAAATTATTATTATTGAATTTACAATATAGCCTCTTTAGATTTCAACTTGAAAAATATGTTAATGGATGCTGAAAACTACATGTTCAAAAATTTACTTTGCAAATACAAGGAGATTCAAATTAAAGTATTACTAGGAAGAGCACTAGAGAGAGGAAACCAGTGGGCGAAACAACGTCAGACTTTGATTGTATACATTCCAGATCGAAGGGAAAAGATTTCTGCAATAAACAAAAAATTAGTTCAAAAAATGACCGACAGGAGGAAATATGGCGCTGCATGAGATAGCAATTACAGTAGTATGAACAGGATGGGTGTGTGAACGGGAAAGGAATCATAAAAACGGCATACGAAGTGTTATTGAGTGATTTTTATTCATTCACTCCATACATTATGTAAAAGTGGTTAATAATACTGAGAGCTGACTAGGCTCAAGACTTTCTATATCAACTCGTGACGTCAAAATCGGACGACTAAATTGCTGAAAAATTGCATGGTGTTCGCGTAGCTTAAGGCTGCAGGAACTGTCAAGGAAAGTGAGATGTCTTGGTCGTTCTGCACAACCAAAAGCTGATACTGTGTGACTGTATTTCGACAGCAGAATGCAACTGATTAGAGATGTTTCGCGTGCAGTACGATCCTGTCCTTCAAATCTGCCAGGTAAAGAATGCTGCCCCGATAAGTCATGCTTTGGAGTTAACTGGAAAGTCAAAAATCACAGGGGGTTAAGGTCTGGTGAACGTGGTGGCCATCTTGCTGGGAATAAGCGACTGATGATTCTATCCTCTGTGAAATGTCATCACAACAACTATTGAATATGACGTCGTGTGTGGGGAGGTGCTCCATCTTGCAAAAAAGTCGTGTTGAGGCATCCTCTTTGCTGGAGGAGTGGTTTGACGAAACTGTGCAAAATGACGAGTTGCGGTTACAGCACGGGTCACAGGTCTGAATGGATTTCCTAGAAAGAAAATGGGCCGATCAGAAATGTGGTCATAAACTGATTCATACTGATATCTTCGATGTAAGGGAATCTGTTGAACTGACGAGGATTCTCCGTAGCCCAGATGCGGCAGTTTTCGGTGTTCACTGTTTCACAAACATGAAAATGGAGGTTCGTCACTCCACAGGATGTTCCAGGACCAAGCCTCGTCCACTTGCATGCGTGGCAGGAATGACAAAGCGTTTCTCGGATGTCGCCATCGACACGTTGCAACTTTTAAAGGTGGCTGAGATTTTAGGGATAGTTATGCAACGCTTTGCGCAAACATCTCCATACCGTTGTGTACGATATATCTAACTGCCATGCTATGGTATGAGCACTACATATACTTGTAACATTGTCACGTGATTGCTCAACGACTGTCATTGCAACGTCTTCTGCCACTTGAGATATCCTAGGTTTACATCTTCTTCCTGCTCGGACTGTGAAGCTACCCTTCTCCTCATCAGTTTCAACTGATGAACCATGCATCACAATGCACATCACGTCAGTGGACCTTTCTGCAATGATGTGCGGCGTCTGTACTCGCGAAGCGGTGCAGCAGCATTTTCGCCATTCAGGTAGAATAACTTTAAAAGTAAGGTGCGATCCGGAAACGTGAGAACCATCGCGCTCGTCGAAGAATGTCTCCGACCTGCCTTACACTTCTTTTTAAACCTAACTCCTTACTTAAGCGCTATTCAAATTCAACAACTGGTACCGCTCGCAGCGCTGTGTTTCCCCCTGTCGGTCATTTCTAAAACTTTTTTTTTATTATTATTGCAGAAATCTTTTCTCCATGAACTGAAATGTACACTGTCCCAAGTCTGATGCTTTTTCGCCCACTGGCTCTCTCTAGAGTGCTCTTTCTGGGGATACTTTAATTTGAATTTAATTTGGGCGAATTCGAGATCAGGCCTCAATGGACATAAATAATTACGCCAGAGAAAAATAAAATGCATTTGCACATAGAAATGAGAAAATACGGATAAAAATTAAAATAACATGAAGTTTTACTTTGATTTCGACGAGTAATTATTTAAATGACGTTGCATATCCTTCCACCTGCTGAGTTAAAAGCACAGTAATAAAAAGGTACATGTTTTGTCAAGAGGTGGCTTCTCGCACGACGTTGTCACGAGATCTGTTTATGTGCATGGTTTGACACAATCATAACACACATGGAAGAAAATATGTGCGTAACTGCTACACACAACTGTTCAAAATAACTGTTGTCCTGGCTACTATTTATTAAGAGCTATTTTCCACCCTATTACAAATATATAAAAGTGATATACAGGAAATGTAACTTTAGTATGTTTTGATCAGATATTTTTTTTTTTCTTTAATTCCGACAGCATCCTGTCAAAAAACGAAGCCACGACATTTCACTCCCATGGAGTTCGTTTCTTGTTTATCTAGAATGATCTGGAAGTTTCCTCTGCGTCATTCCAACCTATTGATGAGTGTGGGAAACTTTTTGTTATTCCAACGCAGGCTGATCATTGCTTTGTTAAGAACGTCAGTAGCAGAAGTAAGACAAAGAAAAACGGATACGAATTAAAACTACACCACACTGAATAAATGCAGAATGGAAATTTCAATTAAAAACGCTTATAAATAATCCGAAACATATTTTAAGTTATATCAATCACAACTGACACGGATCAAAAATTTTAAATGTTATAATTTTACAAAAGGAATAAAGCGAACAATTAAAGAAAAATTACATAAAAGTTTTGGCGATGATTAAAATTACAAAATAGAAGAAAATTAGTGAGATGTGTTATGGAAAAGACTAAAATTATTTTAAGGTATTTCTAAAATTACATAATGAAATATTATGGATAGAAAGTTAAATTATATGTATCCGGAGTAAGAATGTAAGTTTAAAGATTATACGTGGCCTCGATTATAATTTATATAATTTTTTTAAAATTAATAATTAATGATAAATAAAATAATGATGATTAAAAGAATTTTAAAAAAGGTAAAAAAAAAACGTTGAAACTTATAACTTAGATAAACACAATAAAGATTAAAAATAAAACAATGTAGTATAAAAAAAAAAACAAAAAAAAACAAAAAAAAAAACAGGAAAACTTAGAAAATACAGTAAATATAAAATAAAATGGGTTCAAATTTCACGAATGAAAGAATTTAAAGCTTTTTAAAATATTGTTGTTGTTTGTTTTTTTTTTTGTTTTGTTTTTTAAAAAAATGTTATTTTTTAAAAATATTTTTTTTTTTTAGTCGTCAAAGCAGAATAATAATTAAAAAAATCTATATTTTGTAACGGCCGCTGAAAAACAAACTATTTTTTTGAATTTTCCATCAATTCCTTTTTTTTTTTTTAATCTATTGTTGAAAAGTGCTTAAATTCAGCAAATATTTATGTACAATTGTTTTACTGATTCATTTTGAGCCAAATAAAGCAGACTAAAACAAAATGGATTAAACATAGATTCTTGGATTTCAATAAAAAAATTTTGTTTGCCGCTTATTACGAGAATAGGAATAAAAACAAGTATCTCTTATTAAGATAATTGTTTTGATTCCTATTCTTTTCTAATGGGAAGATGTCTCACCTCCATACGCAGAGAATCTCCACAAGGATCACACAACGTAATTTAGTTAAGTTAAAGTTGCGATCAGGCCCAGAGGACCGCGCAATGCAGCTGGAGGGTAGGCTCCAGTGTTCAGAAACCTACGGGACAAAGTTGAGGACGGGGGGTCGGCCCGATGCCCGCCCGCCTTTAACTCCCGGGAAAGAAACCCTGTACCCATTCTATAGAGGGCTGGGTAGACCCTAGGGCCCGTTTGGAGGAGAAAGAAGCGTGGAAAAATTCCCGTCCTCCGCCGAGGCCGGGAATCGAACCCGCTACCTCCAACCCGCAGCCAAGCGCCCTTACCCACTCGGCTACCGGGCCCCAACGTAATTTACAAATAATTATTTAATATATCACATTTTTGAGACGGATTAAAAAGTATAAAATAATTTTTCCTAATCCCATACAGATAGTCCTGAAACTTTGTGATTGTACAGTTTTAATAGTTATGA
>JAFIDM010000005.1:10492618-10525295 GCA_023159025.1 Thereuonema tuberculata
CGTCGCTTGCGCAACAGCTCCAGCGCCATGCGGCCATTTGCAAAAACACTGCGAGTCGACAACGCAGCGCCGCCCCGACCTGTCATCCGAAGAATTAGGGTTTCCTAACGAACAGACAATGTCAATGTTAAGAAAGCGAGTTAATATTGCATTGTCATCCAGTTCTGAGCTATGTTTAAAGTTTCAAGTCTCTAGCTCATCGGGAAGTTAGTTTAAAATCAATTGCAAAATTTGTACCGAATAAACAGACAGACAAGAAAGCGAGCTAATAAAAACGTATTAAAATAACAGTTAAGAGGATCTTCTGCCCTTCAATATGTATTCAAATTTCAACAGGGTTCATTATTGGTTCAAATACCGTATTTATTAACGTAATTCACGCACATGAATTTTACCATAAAATTTTAAAAAAATTGTATATCTTCGAGTATTTTTATTAGTTAAATATTTTGTAAAATTTGTTCCATGAATTGGCGACTACTGTTATGTTGATATTTGAAGAGCCTTGGTGAACTGTGATAATATGAGTAGCCTTAGGATATTCTTAACCCGTTCACTGTCGGGTTTTCGGATGTGATGGGGCACTTTAAGTAATAACAAATTTTACGTGCCTAATTAGTCAACACAATGGTAACTACGGAAGCCACAAAGGAATCAAAAAGATTTCGTACCTCGAGCTTTTACCGGGGAGAGTCTGCGACGGCCGTTTTGTCCTCTTAGGGACTCATCAGCCTGACAAACTCCACAGATAACAGGCTCAGAAGGTGCGAGATATACGAATCCCTCTCATGCTCCCGGAAGCAAAACCCCACAAAAGCAAAACACAACCAAAAATACACAATAAAAAAAAAATGGCATCTTGGCCTGCATACCGAACGTTAGGCACAAAAGGAATTTGTCAATAGCATAAAACAAAGCTTTTACATTATTGCTTCTCAAGTTTTTTAGCCAGTTAAGCCTAACGTATTCGAGAATCTCTGTCGTTACTTAAATTATTTGCTTTTTTTTATATGTTTGACAAGAAAATTAAAAGAATTCTATGTCAAGTATTAAAATTAAAGTAAAAGTAATAACAATGTTTTATTTTTTAGTGGGATTTTTTTTTTTAGTGGGAAAGTGAAATGTTTGGGATTTTTTCCGTCCAATAATAAAAAAAATAATAATTTCGAATCATCTTGCAATAAAAGCTCTTAGATTAGATTAGATTAATTGAAAGTGGGTGGCATGACTGCCGAGCACGTCGACCTGAAAGATCTTTTGTACTATCCCACGGAAAGAAGGACAGATGGAGAGAAAGACTGAGAAAGGATGGTGTGAGAAATGCAGGGGAAACGGGAGAACCCCGGGAAAACCTGTCCAGCGCGGATCGCCACCATCAATGAAACCCACATGAGAACCGAACCTCGATACTCAGAGGTGAGAGGCCAGTGTCTTAGCGACAACGCCAACCGCGCGGCCATAAAAGCTCTTAAATATAAGGAAATAAAGAAGGAAATAAGTTAGTATTTTAGCTCAATAAAAAGCAACTGATCAGAAAAAGCTCTATTTTTCGTGCTTTAAATTTTTTGTAAAACATGTAATCCTTTCTGAGCTGAAATCCCTTTGTTTAGGTTATAAAATTATGATAAAAAAGTTAGTGAATTACGCGAGTAATTATGGTATTATTCGGTGAGGATATAAAAACACTGAACGATTTATGAGTCGAACTTTCTTTAAAACTATTAACAACAACAACAAAAAATGATAAAAGCATACACAATGAACGAGGGATATTTAATTTTAAAAAAAGTATAAAAATGCATATTGGAAAAATCAAATTGATTCATAAGAAGAAATAACGAAATTTAAAATTAAATAAAAGTGCTTAAAAGTTGATGAAAACAATATAACAGAGAGAGAGAGCTTCCAATCTTGTGAGCTCCCTCAGCTGACGAGAAGTGATATCTCGAACCAGCTTTGTCCTGGGCTGCAGAGATTGAAAGACTGGAAACTCATAATACATAGTTTAAACAAGTAGAGGAAAATTCTTAATTTTCTGCAATGCACTGAAGAAAGAAAGCATGTAACGTAGAAAGCGTGAATTTAATGACAGTAAAACTTGCAGAAGAGGAACCAATAATAAGAAAAAAACCAACCTAAATTAAGAAATGAGAGGAAATAGTTTCTGAAAGTGAATTTAAAGCTTCTTCAATAACTAGAAATAGCAAATGTCCTATGATGCTTAAAAAGTTAGAGAAAACATTTTCAATTAATAAATATTCGATATAATTCAGTTAACAAGAGTGTAGAATCATGAAAGTGAAATATTTGGGATTTTTTCCGTCCAATCGCGTGTCAACCACACAATGTGAGTAAACGGTTGAAAAACCTTGTGAAGGTCATGATCGTCCTTCTGGCCCTGACCCAAAAGATCTCCCTGTCTCTTCAATAGATGCCTACTTCCAATGCACCAGCTGTCACACACAAAAAAATCAATGAATTTAAGAAGGAAAACAAAGTAGACATTCCACAAAGAGTTCAGACTGATAGTAAAAATAAAGAGAAAATATACATTACCTGAGGTCGGTTTTCCAATTCAAAAAAGGATTTTTTTTAATATTTTTCTTCTCTTTTAAGCAAAAACATCTCTTTCAAAAAGGAATATTTAGAAATTACCTCAATTTATTCCAAAACTTTTTAATATTTATAAAAATCAACTACAAATAAATAATATCTGTAAAAGTCTGCCGCGCTTACGATAAACGCACTAACTAGGTTTTGACACTTTTCAAGAAAAATACGTTTAAAGTTTTTATTTTTATACTAGGCCATCTCCCGTGTACAGATTGTTCGTTATAGATATTTGAAGAAGAGATTTATTTACATGGACGTTGGTTGATATAGATGTTAAATGAAGATCATAGCTCGTATACGATACTCCTGGCGACGAATTGATTGTGACTATTCTTTCGAGTGAAGATTACCAAATTCTGATGACTTGTGAATCTAGACAAATTTTCCTCTTTGGCGGAGACTTCCGACAAATTTTACCTGTAGTCAAGAATGGCCGAGATTACGACATTATTAACAGTTCTTTGAAAAGATCTCATCCTTTCTCTCGTTGTCCATTTCGATACTAATTGATTATCGATGATAAAACGATGGTTTATATGCGATAATCCAAGAATAATCGATTCCAATGAAAGGGGTTAAAGCAACATTTTGAAGTTTTGAAGACTCTTTTCAAGCCATCTCTTTTTCAAGCATAATAAAATTGGAATAAGTACAACAAAACAAAATAGTTGGAAGCTTAAACAAATTTCAAAAACACGTGAATCAATAAGTTTAGTTGTTTTTACAAAAATATATTAATAAGGTACAATTCAATTATTAAAAGTAATAATAATAAGAAAATAAAATTTAAGATAATCTAACAAAACTCGATTCCAAAGAAAGCAGTTAACGCATTATTTTGAAGTTCAATAATATGCTCATTTTGAATTTGTCGACTTCCTCGTGACAATAAAAAATGAAAAACCGTTTTCCATTGTTGCACTAACATTGGGGCACAACAACAACACAACAATTGTGGAGATATAAGTCAAAAAACAATATAAAAGAGTTGTAGTCCCTATGGCCTAATGGATAGCACATCCGACTTCGGATCAGAAGGTTGCAGGTTCAATTCCCGTCGCGGAAATTTCATTGTAAAAATTATTTCTATTTTCCATTCGCACAGAAAATTGCGCCGGACACACAGACAGACAGAGAAATAAAAGATTTTAGTAATATAGATTGCTTGTATCTCCGGAACTACAAGAGATACAAACATGAAAGTTGTACCAAAACAAATCGTGCAATTTCACTTTGAGAAAGTTGTAGATATCGTTTTCCTGATTTCAAATATATGTATATAACTCAATTTCGCCAAAAACCTTAGTTGATGCGTTTATCGTAAGCACGGCATAAGTATCGGTGATATAAATATTTAACTTTGTTTAAGGAGTTTGTTAACTCCCTCCATTAAATAGCCGGATTTTCAGACGGTTATTATTGTGACTCATTCAAATTCACCAACTACCTAAACTACGTCAACGTTTATCATATCGACCGTTCGAAAGACTCAAATAATTGAACTTAAAAGAAATTACTTAAGAAGAATGGGATACAAAAAAGCAGGATTTCTCAGAAAATGATCCACAACCAGGCTGATTCGCTTTAATTAGGGGCGGAAAGTGTTGACAATTTTGCTGAATAAATCTTTACTCGGGAAACATCATGGGAGCCACATTACACCTGTAAAAGAGATCAACGCTCGAGCTGAGAAGAGAAGCCAATCCAAGCGTATCAGACTCGTTGGAATTCCGCCGCGAATAAAATTTGCAGAAACAATTGTAGTTAGTTTAGTTTTCATCCCATATATTTCACCATCCTAACTTGGAACTGTTCTAAAATTTCCAATTCTTGTGATTCCTGCGAAAACGAATACAAAATTCGATTAACAATTAAAAAAAAAATGGACTGTCCTTCAGAGATGATAAAAATGCAACGAAATAGTAAGAATGCTCTAAATGATTAGATAACAACTATATTATAAGCTTGGACTATTTTATATATGACATTAAAGTTAGTGAGGTCCTGCGAATTCACCGAAACGCTACGACAATCATTTTCCCATTTAGAAAAATATCGTTTGACTCGAATACGATCTATTATCACACCGTTTTCAAAATTCATTAATCTTTATCTTTAAAAGATGTAAAGGTTTTGAAAAATTGAAAAATGTTCTTTTTTTTAAAAAATCCAGCTCAAATATGACGACTGTTAGCTTTTGGTTAATAATATAATCAAAGAGCCATTAGTTCAAAACCAAAACTCACTGAATTTGGATTTGCGTTATTCCCGTTTTTATAGTCATTAACGTTAGAAACTTCGCAAATTTAAAACGTAATTCTGTCTAATTTGACAGCAATACCAGTGGAGATAAAGCTACACCTCTTTCAATAAATAGACAACTATATACAGTAGTATGGTTCCGCTTTCCATAGAGAAAACGTTGCTAAGAAATGGAAGTACGTATAAAAGGGCGCTTACAGCATACACAAATGTTAAATTTAGGCTGTTTTTAACCCTAAAAAACTGGCTAATTAATGCATTCATTCATACAGTAATATACAAATTCGTATCAAGTACTTAACAACAATCGATTGAGCTAACCTAGAAATAGATTTTTTTTTTTTTTTTTTTAATTGTAATGTCGAGCTATTATTCAAAGATCTTTAGTTACTTATTACAGCATTAACTAGAATATATATTCTGATACAAGTGATCAGTTCAGTAGAGCGTTATAAAAAGTAAGTTAGGCGGATCATACTGTACTCGTAAGATAGATTGTAGACACCATCCTCCATTCGCGAATGGCTTTATTGGTATCTGTTAATGTTTGCAACTCAACGAACTTTGAAAATGATACGAAATAGTGACTATCTTTACATGTGATCTTTTTTAAAGCTTGAATATAAATCTTACAATAAGTGTCATCAAATTACATATTTTTTTATGATTATTATTATTATTTAAGCTAATACCTGAATGGAATGTTGAAACTCTGAGAATGTAATCTTTTGTTAGGTATTAATAAGAAATTCAAGAATTTGAAACCTTTCTTTAGAATGCTTCATTTATTTTTGTTTGCTATTTTATTTTTTTATTTATTTTTTAACATGAAAACAATAAAAAGAATCCTCGTATCGGTAAATAGTAGAAGAAAAAAGAAATCTTTGCCATTTCTTAAAATTAATTCCAGTTCGTCAAATATTTCTGTAGATTTTTAGTAGATGTCGGAGTACATCTATCAGAGTACACCTACTATCTGTTTGATAGATGCGTCAACATTGAATAAAAGTAAAGTATAAATTTCCTTCTACAGGCTTATGTAGACCCCTGGACTAGTGGGTGGTCAGGCGTCTCGTTAACGGCGGGATTAAGTTGATGTCAGATGGTCATGGGGCCGTGGAATTTTTCAAATCAAAAGATATCATGGCCGGACTATCCCTCTGTGATTACACTACGCCTAAGGGAAATATGTACTTATTGAAGGCCTAACTTCTAGTTTTGTTGTGATTAAAATAGAAAACAATTTAGTACAGTACAGTACAAAAGGTGACATAAATTCAGACGACATTGAAAGCTATGTTTGTAGAGTGATGGTTCTTGGCTATTCCGATAATGACGTCTATTCTTAAGTTACAGAAAGACACTGCACTGGAGCGCTTACACGGCAACAGAAAAACATACAACAAAAAGTATCACACATGATCCACGCAAGGGATTCACACGCAAACATTTCAATTAGAAAAATCAGATTCTTTCTTGTCCCATAAATACGCATGTCAAGTTTAAAGTTATGCATTCACCGGTTCAAAAGTTATTCGCAAGGGGGACTTCAAACAAACAGATGTTTTTTTAAGCCCCAACTACATTTAGAACAGAGCTAAAACAGAGAGCTAAAAAAAAGGCAGGCATGTCTTTATACCTATTAATACATGAGCCCTTCATGAATTTTACAGTAATTTTGTCTAAGATGAAAGAACTGACCTCCGTATCGAGACCTGATGCACCCTGGACTGATTGCTCCCTCAGATGAGCGCCGAAGAGCGTGAAACAGCTTAGTACTTGGTCTGTCACTGATTTATTGATATCTATAATTCCAATGTTGCTTGGTTCGAACGATCACAGGGCAATGAACACTGTGGCAGGATTTACAATAACTAAATAGTAATTTCAGATAATTGAATTTCAATGTCAATCAATCGCGTTTTGTTTGTGCGTTGTTGACGTAGAATGAATTTTGGTTTTAAGTCACTTTATTTGGAAAACTCCATTTGCAAATTGTCACGGTATTTAAATTGGAAGAAACTCACAAACGACGCCGTCCACTAATTGGTTTCCACAATAGCTGACGAATTTTCGGGAGAACTGGATAATCTCGGCTAGTTTGAACCATCAGACTCTCAGATTAAAGTTGCAGGGATCATGCATGTCCGAATCACCTAAATCTCCCTTAAGCTTAAAGCCGTTAAACAAATTTAAAATATTTTACGTTGTTTGCTGTGTCTATTTCCGATTCGGCGGGAAATCAGTGAAGGGCGTTCAATTCTAATTGCAGACAATTTAATTAATCGGAAGTTGTTGTTTGAATTGAAGGGGAGTTAATTAAAATAGGAAACTAGAAGATATGATGGCCGTTTTCTTTATTTTGATTATTTTTCGAGCAATTTTCATTAGTGGCCTTAAAGCTATTAATAAAACAACAAATGGAACGGTCTCGGCGTCACAACATGTCCCGCGAACGACAACAGCTGGCGGAAGCAAATCGTTGACAGTATCAATTCAAACCGTTTCTACTCGCGCAACTCTTTTATTATTATTTTTTAAACCCACATAACAACTAGCTATCACAGCGTTTTATTACAGATTCTTATGTTTGTAAGGGCTCTTAATATATAGAAAGGGATAAGAAAAGTAATTAAAGTGCACATTAAAGTTAAAATAGGCATGTCCGTAATGAAAAGCTACATATCCTGGGAAGCTGAAATTTTAAAATTAATTTACACTCCCATAAGGAAGATTCTTATTGGTTGGGGGTATTTTGGAACCCACGTTCGATTCTCGGCATTGGTCGTGGATTTTTCCAAGATTTTTATTCCCCTAGACGGATCCTGGGACCACTCAGCCCACTGTCAAATAGGTATCGGGTTTTTTACTCGGGGTTTAAAGGCGGGTGGGCGTCGGAATGGCCATCTGATCTCAAGTTTCGTTGATCCAGGATCGCTGGAAGCCTAAACCCCCCACCCCCAACAACAACAACAACTTTGTATTTCCGATCACTAAGTTAGGAGCAAGAGCAAAAAACAACCTCGATAAATTAAAAATCACGAAGCTAAATTTTCAATTGCAGATAAACTTTCACGTGTGATCCGTTAATTTTGATAAGAATTCGACGAAAAGGAAAAAAAAAAATATCCAAACGCGAATCTCTGTCAAATGTCGTTATAAAAATTAATAATCACGAATTCCATAGAAATTTACTGTTATTGGATCTCATTATATATATATTCAAAAGTTGAAGTTACAGAAAGAATATTATTATTATTTCCTTTTTATTTTTTTAATATCCGCATTTAAAATGTAAGTGAATCAGATGATGGATTTTTTTTTTTTACCTTTAGTCCCGTCCTGTGGGTTTACTTTGAATCAAAATGAATTGGGAGAGATAGTACAGTATAAAATTACTATTTAGAATTTATAGAATAAAAACGACGACTTCTTCACTTATCAGACATCGTTAAAAAGTGACTGGTTTTGATTCTAAATCAAAAATCCAATTGACAACAAAAGTCACACCTGTGATAACCAAAGTACGTTTGATTTTTAAGTAACTACAAAAATTTCAGCTTCCTAAGTAATTCGTTTAGTTATCGTAATTGTGGAGAGCTTCCACGATAGATATTTCCATTTATTAAATATTGATCCATAAATTTAGATAATTAAATATAAATTCAATCAACAAGGGGCTCCTTTTTTTAAAAAAAAACTATTTTTTATTTTTACTTGGGCTGAATGTGGGTGGCAGGAAAGCCAAACACTGCGACCTGAAAGATCTATTAGTGCTAAACCCACGGAAAGGAGGACAGACGGAGAGAAAGACTAAGAAAGTATGGTGGTAGGCTCGTAAGGGAAACGGGAGAACCCCGAGAAAACCTGCCCAGCGCGAATCGTCCACCATCACGAAATCCACATGAGAACCAAACCAGGGACTCAAGAGGTGACAGGCCAATGTCTTAGCGACAAAACCAACCGCGCGGCCCAAAATTTCATCTTCCAAAGATATTTAGATTTTGAGATATTCTTACTCTGACGAATGGGTAGTCGGATGTGTTTACATCGATTTAAAATTTCATTCCGAAATTTTCTTGATAACTTTTTTTTGCTTTAGTTTTATATATAAATACAATATATCTAGTAGAGCCATACCAAATTTGTAAAATACTTGACTTTTGTTTCATTCATTCTTCATTTAGCTTTAGCCACAATTTACTCGCCTCCCCCCATCAATTTCCTGTTGTTGTTTTTAATTCCAGTATTTCGTCTGATCGTGGGTTCGAATCCCGCCCCCGCATGAATGACACTTTCTTCTTCTATGTTTCGTCTGTTTTTAAGGAGAAAGTGAACTACCTACTATGATCTACTCAAGGATTCTTGGTTTAAATAATTCGTAGTTTCTGAAGCCAGAGGCGTAAATGCCAAGAGGAGAAAAAAAAATTAGTAAACAAGTATATTAATAGTTACATTGAAGAGCTTATTAATATTATTAACAGCGAAGCTGAATACCAACGATGATTCACAGCACTACAATTATAAAAAATTTATTTAAAATCCTTTTTCTTAAATCACGATATACCAGATAAAATAATAATTTTCAGATCACGTCATCAGCTGGCAATGCTGTAAATTAAAAATTTGGTAAACTAATTGTAGAATAGTGTGGATAAAAGAAACTCAACGTCCAACATGCATCTGTAATTTCTAGTTTTTTTCCTCTGAAAAAGCCATATCCTGAAGATTGGACAAACTCAATACCAACTTGAACTTTAAAAGAGTTCCATATCACAACTGCCGTTTCGTTAGGAAATTCAATCTGTTACAACAGTTTTGTGTCGTTTCGGTGGCAAACAAAACTATTTAGTCTACTTTTCAGTAACTTAACTTTAAAATTTTAAGATAATAATGTTTTAAGATTTATTATAACAGTTAAATAATACAAATATTACTTCGTAATTATGAAATAATTTACAAGAACTTGTTCAGCTGGTATTTTTTTTAACTCTATAATGTTAGGTTACGCACTACAATTAACAATGAACTAACACTAGTAGTGTGGATCTGGTGATCCAGTGGGTTAGGCGCTCAATTCAAACTGGAGGAACTCGGGTTCAATATGGTCGGGAATTTTTTACGGTTCTTTCTCTTCCAGACGGATCCTAGGGTTCACTCAGCCTTGTGTCAAATGGGTACCGCTTTTCTTATTCGGGGGTTAATGTTGGGCGGGCGTCGGGCTGACCATCCGACCTCAACTAGTCCCTGGGAGCCTAAATCTTCCGCGCACCCAAGGACCTGCATGGCCTGTTGCGATACACCTTTAAAAACAGAAGATCTCATTAATAATGAGAAGGTATCGGGGAAACCAGGTTTAATCTCTCACAAGAATTGGGAACTTATCACTGCAAGACGAGTTCCAAGCATTCACTCAAATTTCACGGGTTTCTTTTCAGATGTTACCTGGGTTAAGACAGGCGAGCTTTCGACCTTTCATTGAGACTAGCAATCAAAGAAGGCGGTTCTTTATAGTACTAGCCGGCTATCATCGCTTCGCTCCGGAAGCCTTGCATGTGTAACGGAAAAAAACGCTTTATTTATGTAGCAAATATGTATCAAGATCGGAGAATGTAAGACGTCCCAGCCCTTTGTGGCCTTCTTCACACCTCTATCACTTCAAACCTTTCCCAGTTGGTAAAAAAAAAAAAATCACATGATTATTAACAAATTAATATTATACTCTAAATTAAAGTTTAAATTTTTAAAAAATATCCAACGTATTGATTAACCGTATCGTGAATTTATACATCGCCTAATAGAATTATCAGGTAACTCTTAAGTTAATCGTGTTCCGCGCCTGCAAAGAATCTCCTTAAATGCACTCGATTTAAAACTGCGGTGTCCTTTGTGGCCTTCTCCACACCCTTATCACTTGAAACCTTACGTGGTTGGTAATAAAACACGTGATCATTAGAAATTAATGTTATATTCTAAATTAAAGTTTAAATTGTAAACAATATCCAACGTATTAATTAGCCTCATTATATATTTATCACCATAGACATCGCCTCATGGAATTAAACACACTCGATTTAAAACTGCAGTGGCTCCATCTATCGACAGCTTTGGGAAGTTTTTCATCTTCGGCTGTTTTGGGACGTTTTTCATTCATCCCACGGGAACTACTTTCAATCCCAGGATGAAAAGTAGTCTATATCCTTCTCCATGTCATAGACTACCTGCATGCATAATTTCATTCCGATCCGTTGCGCCGTTGAGGCGTGATTGAATGACAAACAAACAAACTTTCAGATGTTCACTTTTATATATATAACTAGTATATACTAGTTAGGATATATAGTTGACGCATGTATAGTTGATGTAACTTATATATAGTTGACGTGCCAACTTTCGGTACATAAAATGGTACGATCGGAAACAAAGTGGCCCCAAAAGAAACAGTGAAAACAGGAAGTAAGAAGAGAATTTGGAGGCCTACCGAAAATTCAGAAGAAAAAAAAGAATAAGTGATTAGCCCAAAGATCAATTAAGAAAAGAAAAGAAAATATTAACGGAAAACGAACGAAGTTTGTTAGTTTATTTTTCTTCAAATATCAAGGTTTCAGAATTGGACGTCAATATATTTTGATTGTCTTTTATTCCCTAGGTCTTAATCTACTGGGACTATATGTATCAAAATCAATAGCGATCTCTCTTTTAAGAACCGGAAACTTCTTCTAAAATTTAAGCTTTTTAAGACAAATAGCTTTTGCGTTATCTTGATCAGACGCACGGACATACCAATTTCGAATTTGGACTTTTTGTTTAACCCATTTTATTTTCCTCGACGACTATTAACAGATCTTGAAAATGTCAAATCAACTGTAAAACACTGGATTCAACTGTGCAAAAAGGACCCAATAAGAAGTAAATGTAAACAATCGAGACTTAGAACAAATAAGTCCAATGATTTCGGATCGTCAGACAAAACTCCATGATCAAAGAGCTGTAAATAAAGACATTGTTGTCAGAGCATTAATATTTGGAATTCCCAGTCAACCGCAGTCATTCGTAATAAATCAATAATCTCACTTTTTTATTATTATTATTATTTTCTGGCAAACTTCCAAGACTTTGGTCGCAATAAATCGCAGGCCTCGCATTCCGTCCCGGTATAGTTATTTCTATAGCGTCAGACGTTGGCATATCAGTTTGCCAAAAAAACCAAGACGTTTTAAACACAAAAAGATTTTCAAGGTTTCATTCGAACAACGAACGTTGGATTTGTAAGGATATAAAGACGGAAGAGTAGATGGTTGAACAGTGTCTGGAATTTTCCAAGATTTGGAAGCAAAAATAATGTTTTTCAGTGTGTATTTTTTAACTTTACTGGATCGTTATTTTGAGTTTTCTTCTCATAGTGTAAACAAGAAATCTGCTATTCGAGATCCTTTATAACGAGCTGTAAAGTAGCTTTATTTTTCTCAAAAAATACAAACACAACGAAGTCATTGTGTGTTCAAGAATAATTCTCAGTAACTTATACTCTATTAAAAGAAAGAGCAAATTAAATCGTAATAAAAAAAGAAAGAATTTGATAGAAGTTGCTCAATTTGGAGAACTAAATCCAAAATTTAAAATAAAATGCCGCGTTTTTTGAAAATCACAAAAACAAACTGGTATAGAAATAAGTTTCTTCAGATTCCGAGTTGTTCAAATTCAAAAAAATGATGAAATTCCTTATGAAAACCTTATAGCTGCTGACAATACAGTAATATCTTGTCCAACGCTGTTACTTGTAACGTGTTTCATCGCGTTGATCAAAGGTTACTGTAATTGATTATGTTTTTCTTTTTTTTTTTTTTTTTTTAGGTTATTTACATTTGCCTGGTTCTCTATCTTGTATATAAGCTGCGAGATAGAGTAGACACAACCGCGAGCGACGTTACCCACAAGGGTAACTCTACTGCACTTGTCATAGTTCTGCAATTCTATTACAACTCTGTCAGAGAACAGTAGCTGATAGGAGGGATTTTTTTTTTTTTTTAAATAGAAATGGTGAAAGTATTCCATATTTGGAACGTAGCTAACAATTTTGGCTTTCGGATGTTTTAAAATTATAAACCGCGTTATAGCAAAACATGCGTTGAGAAAAACAACATTAAAAAAGGCATTTCTGTCTTCTGAAATGGAAAACCCTGTAAGCTATAACTTCCCTCAGTATTGTATATTGTTTACTAATTAACAGAACTTTTTTTAAATCGAAAATTGAAGAATGCATAACATTTGTAAAACTAAAACGTTTTTACATTGAAAAATGAAACATCGTATTTAACTGTTCATTTTATTGCCTTCACGTAACTATTGCGGACATGTGAGTCTTTTCTATATTTATCCTGTATTATAACAGAAATAGCAAGTCAAAAAATTCATAACCTATAAAATACAGTTAATACGAAACTGTAGGCCTAATAGGTCTAAATATAACTATATGTAACTATAACAATCTTTCTTTGATTTTTTTTTCCCCTTCAATTTAGGGGTGGGGGTGGGTTAACAAAAAAATCGGATATTAAGGGATATTTAATGAGTAGATCTCTAATTATGTTTAAGTGTCACTGTATGAGCTTCACAATCCGATCTGATTACGAAATTCTTTACACAACCACTGCCCTTGCTTTTCCTCTTCACCAGTCGACCATTAACAACAATAGTTACCGAAAATCGCTGAACAACTTCAAAGACGACTTTAATTAAAGGTTAAATAAATGGATTTCCAGGGAATTTAATCCTCTATTTCTGATTTTATAGGCAGGCGATGACAAAACATTTTAAGGAAAATTTTGTTCAAAGATCAGGATTGTTATTATGTTTTTGTTTTGTTAGTAAGAGATCGTATTTATTTTATCGTAATTATTAAAAATTTATTAGAAAAATTCCTCTCGACTTTGTTCATGTTTTTCTCTTAGTATCTTTCAAAATATTCTACAATTTCCAAATACACAACAGTTAGACAACTTTATTCTATTTTTAGAAGAACGATAAAAATAACAATCCCAGGTCTTGCAGATATCCTATCCAGAGCTTTTCAATTAAATTTTGCAGTTCGTTTTTTTTTATTTATGTATCTGTCATGTTCGTAATCCCTTTCCCTTATTCTCCTCTATGTTTCACCTACATACAACTTGTCACAATCACAACATTCTGTTGCAATGTAGTTATATTGATTTCGAAAAATATCTGCTATAGTTAATTACTTATTTGTTTCACGCCGATTCATTTGCATTCATATCAATCCACAAAATATAGATGAGATTCTGGAGTAGCGGCAGAGCTTTGGATTACGAATTTACACTAAATAAAATTAGATCTATATCTGAAACAGAGCAGCCTTTCGTATGATCTAATTATTACATTCAAGATGGCACTTTGCATCCTACAATGTCTTTGAAATTACTGAAGAAATACAGCTGTTACACTTACTAGCAAAGATATACTCTAATTTATAAATCACTATAATTATAAATCACTTCTACATCTTAGGGTTATTATTTAATTGTAACAGCTTTCCCGTTTCTATTAGTGTAACTCGTAATAAAGAATTGATGAATAACCGAAAATACAGCAAATAGCTGAGCTTTGCAATTCCGTGGCTACCTCTTGTAACTGGTTATTGGTTCAGTGACGTCATTTTTTTAATTGTGATGATTGGTTGCAGTTCACTGGTAGTCAAATTTATGTATTTGGTAAAGCGGATACGATTCGTAAGTGACGTCATATGGGCTACTATTCGTAAGTGACGTCATAAGCAAACGATACATAGGATATCTGCAAGACCTGGGATCGTTATTTATATCGTTCTTCTAAATATAGAAAATTCCTTGTGGTTCCTAGTTTTCTCTATTGGCGACAGTGCATTGTCTGTGATTGGATCAAAATTTGGCTAATTGTGATCGTGAAAACTTAGCAAACCTAGGAAGAAAATCCAAACCGTCATCAGTCGCATTGCGTAAGCCCGTAACCGCTAGGAACTATAGATCTCCAGAATCTCACGACTGCCATGAATGTACAAAGCGACAGACAATTCATAAACAAATCAAAAACTAGATGGCATTCATCTGATTTGTTTAAGGTTTATTGGTTGTCACTGTATTCTGGATTGTTGCTCTCATTTCGGTAACCTTCGCTGATGAAGGATCGCGATGCTGTGAGATTTACAGTGATATACAATTGCATACTTTAATTATATTGGAATAGATTTTTTAAACTATCAGTAAGTATGAAGAACTGTTTTGTAATACAGGGTTATTCATAATTCCTTAACACATTTCAGAGGCTCGCAGCAAAGTTTGCAAAATCCTAGTTCCATTAGCTGCCGCTAAGGGCGCAGGTGCAACCAAAATGGCAGTTTCACAACGTGAGAAGGCGTTTTGCATGTTGGAATATGCGAAAACGAATTAAGTGGTGGCGTATTATCACAACTTGGCCAGTGGATATCTGAACGACAAGTTGCCACAAAGTTGGATAGGGCGCACAGTCGGATGATCAGACCTTACTCCTCTGCCCCCCAAGATCACCAGATCTGAATCGTTCCGACTTTTTTCTTTGGGGACATGCGGAGGACAAAGTATTCGTTTCCCCCATTTCCTTCTGACCTCACTCAATTGTGACATTGTATCACCAATGAAATAGTAACCATCGATTAGTGATATGCTGCACCGCGTATGGTTAGAAATGGATTACCGCCTGGATGTCCACCGGATCACGCAAAATGGATATACAGAACATTTATGAAAAATGAGTTGGTGAGTTTCTCTTTCGTTTAATATCTCGGGGGCAAAAATCCCTTTTTTCGCCGCAGAGCTGCGAGCCTTTGAAATGTGCCAAGGAATTATGAATAACCCTGTATTTCTCATGTCTTGCTGTTTTCTAACATCTGTATTTCTGTCAATGGCTAGGCATCCATAGGATACAGAGAAAGTTTCCTCGATCAAATAAATAAATAAATAAATAAACAAGCAATAGGTATAAATGCAAAAAAAAAAATAATTTTCTGTACTGCTTACTGAAAGTAAAGTACCATTTAAATAGATCTTACAGACAGAAAAAAATGTTTTCTGAGTTTACAATTTCAAAGATATTTGATGTAAGTGTGTAAAACAGCTTTGAAAAACTTGAATTTTGAAATTCCCTAAAATACATTAAGTAATGATAAGATAGAGTTTAGAGCACAATTATAAATAATTAAAAGTTGGGGCCTTTATTAAATTTTGAATGAGGCCCACAAATCCTCTTTAAGCCAGAGTGTGAATTATCAAGACCTACCATCAAAATATCTTAAGCGATCCATTACGAACAGAGAATATTTTACCGGAAGTTTATTAACACTAAACTGTTGCAGGGGCATGCGCACAGGCAATTTCTTTAGCTGGAAACAATAAAACATGGCATCATTGTAGTTGCATAATGATTTTTTTGTTTTTTTGTTTTTTTTTTAATTTATTGTTTCGCAAATGATTGTCGGGTACGAAATTATTTTTTTTTGTAGTTCGCTAAGTAATTTCGGAGATCGGATGACGTCCCACTATTTCATTTATCCGACGATATTTTAACATCAAAATCGGTCGGATGGTCATCGTCAGCGAAATGAAACCTCATTTGAACCAGTTTCTGTCCGATCTTTTTCATCGTCTGTCCAAGGAAGGACACGTGACATGCGGATAAAATTATTAATACCTATAATTCGCACTCGAAGAACGCCAAAAATCAGAATTTCCTAAAATTATGTGAAAGGAATTACGGGAGTAGCCTAAATGGTAAAGTTTTGTGTAATTCAACTTTTATGCTGATGTCAATGCGTAAACACTGCACTAAAAGAAAAATTTCGATATTGAACGATTGCGAAACAAATAAATAATGCGATCCAATTAAGAGAACTCTTTCTCAAACGATAACAAATCAACGTTAATCCTATTTTTTAAGGGTCCCGGTGCGGCGCTAGCAGTTGAAGCGTACAAGGGAATTGGTTTCGCGATGCTTTGCTAAAATATCACAGCAGCTTAGCAAATTCTCGGAAGAGCAGTGATTGATTCTACGCAGGTTTAATACTTGAAGACCCTGCGAAATATTGATTATTAATTTAGTTGCGGCGTCAAAAGCAAATTGGACAAGGAATGCTTCCCAGAGATTGTCTGTCTAAGATAGGGGGAATGAATGCGAAGAAAACGAAGCCCAAGAAATCCCTGATAGATTTCGTGCTACAAAAAAAAACAAATAAATAAATAAAAAGTACATTAGTTTCAGCTGCATCTGAATAAAAAGAGCAAAAATAGATAAATGCATTCTACTTAGAGGAATCCTTTTTTGGCGCCTTTCCAAGCTTCGGTTGCAATGCTCTGTCAATTCGCTGCCGCCGCCTCCAGTCAAGATCAAGAGTTTTCTGAATAGAAACTAGCCGTTCCCGCGAAAAATACACCATTGTTATTTATTTATTTTATTATTATTATTAAGCTATCCCGTGTTTTCGATTCCTTTGAAAGAGAACCGTAACCAATTACTTTTCTACATTAACCAAATCCACTGTCGTAACTAAAAAGCGTAGTGCAGTGTCGTGTGCATCATTCCACGACTTATCTCGTTGTTAAATTAAGTTTATTACAAGAGAAAACAAAAACAAATAAAAAACATATGTAAGAGCAGATCGTTCTTTGCTCACAAACAGGACGGACTGAACCTAAAGATCACTGCCCGCCATTCCATACCATAAGGTCGATGCTGTCGATACAGAGCCGGACAAAGATATTTTCGCGCCCCGGGCAGAGGGAGTCGGCGGCATTCTTTAATACAACAGCGTCAGGAAAATAAGTAAACCGCACAAAGCGGAACATCTACATAATGTTAACAACTTGATATTCAGTTTGTTTTGATAATATTCTAGTCAAGTTAATTTTTTTTAACGTATCGAATTTAGAGCTCCATTAAGCCTAGTGTCCAGGGCAGCTGTCCGTATAACCTACCCCTTAATAATCTAGCGCTGCTCTCACGCAAGACAATATGAATCTATAATTCTAGATCACGATGAAAAAAAAAAATAAAACCCACTCCTGTCCATAAATGTGCATGTTAGTTTCAAGACGATCTTTCCAATGATTCACAAATTGATGGAATAATAAGATTTTTTTTAACTTTCCATAGAATTCTTTTAATGAGAAACATTCCATGCTTTTAATGAGAATGATTTAAATTTTTTCGAAATAATGGCATTTTCTGAATTTTGAGTAATAAAGTTTTTTTGGGCAATCTTTTTCTACAAAAAGTATATATATATATATATATAAATTTTACTTTTTGATATAATAATGGGAGGAGCCGTGTTCTATGTTAATTTTTTTTTTTATCTAAACTTACTGACAGGTGAAATTTTTGAGCCAAATAAGTATATGTTTGTGTCTCAAGGCTTCAGAGATGCCGTTGAAGTGCAGAGTTTCGTCGACAGATGTCACTAATTCATTGTTCATTTGTTCTAAATATTGTTAACTTTTTGTGTAATAACTTAATTCAAACAAGTTTAAATTCGAAGACCGAATTAACAAAGAAATTACTTATAGAACGCATTACATAAAATATGAAAACAATAAGATATGTTTGGATTTCCACCGCTCCATTTAACTCTATTTCCTGCCGCCTTTTGTCCAGCATTATTAAGCCTGTATTTAGTTCGGAATTCTTCAACTAAAGAGAAAATTCCAATATAATAAATGCGCATTTGAAAAAAAAAACGGAATGCGTAATTAACGGATGTCTTTTTTTTTTCTTTTTTTTTATAGACGGATAAATAGTTTTGCAAATACCAAATGGTTCCGACGCAAATATTCGGGGAATCTTTTTTGAGAAACCAGTGCTTGTATTTTTTGTTTACATTCATTTCAGCGATAAAATTACAAATGTAAGAGGATTCAGGATTTTCTGCCAATGAAACAATATTATTTGACAGGATATGTTAACAATGAAGTGACAAATGAAGTGTGACAATAATATTTTGCGGGAAATATTAAACCATTTTCAAGGACAGCAAAACTGAAACATCATTATATCCTCGAAACGTATCTGCATCCGTCCGATGAATCAAATACGTTGTTTTAGTCAAGAAGTGCAAAACAAAGCGATAGGTCATTTCCAATGTGTGTGTCACATTTCCACACGTTTGACTGTGACAGATTGGAGTTGAATGTTTCGAAACTCATTTTAATTTTTCATATTTCGAATCGCAATTATTTACCGCCAACAAAATATAGTTGGGGAGCCAACATTCGAATAATGATAACACGTTGCTCAAAAAAATAAATAAATAAATAATTCACTTCTGTTTACGACGTTTGACCCATAGTTCTTTGGTCAAAAATCAATACGATCCTTTAGACAATCTAGGTTTTAGCTTTCAGCTTCGTTTTGGGTTAATTTGATCACTTGCGGGCGGTTAACGGATGAAAGGAGCCTCGGTACCTAATCTGTTCGTCAGATATGTAATAAAATCAGTGAAATCTTCTTGTAAAAACCAAACAACTTCAGCTTAGTTGATTTTATAACGACGTAATTTGATATCTTTTTATTGTTTTCCCCCTGGCTCCATAACTATTGGGTCGATATGAACCAAAATCAATAGGATTTACCCTGTTACAAACCACGCTTAAGCTTAAAATTTCAGCTTTCTGAGATGTTTCGTTTTTATGTATTAAAATTACACTTTAAAACTTTTGTGTAACTGATTTTAATTATCCGATTTATATTAAAGGAATGTCACAGATCACCCTCCAATATTCTACGATGTATCTCGCTGCTTCCCAACGTACAAAAACGTACAAATATTTAAACATCGTCATGTAATTTCAAATATATATGTTATATTTGTATGCATTTCAAAAAAACGAAAGGATGAAAGTTTTATGCAATCATAATTTGATTGGCACCAGAATAATAATGCAGTTTTTTCAACTCGATAATTCAACTGAAATCTGACTTAAAAACTGTTACTGGAGAGAGCTTTTTTATTTTATCTATTTTTGTTGTTGTTGTACAGTACGTAACGAATTTCTCCGAATAGCATCCGCAAAGTTTATTAGAAAGGAAATCATTGAAAATAGATTCAAATTTGAACTTTATGAAATTATTTCAGTTTTGGCCCGTCAAATTGTAAAAATGAAATTACCAGGTTATATTTTGTCATTTCGAAGTTATATTTTATTTACCCGTCATAAATTTTCTATTATTTTTCTGAAGAATCTCGTCTCTTATTCTTATCAGGTGCTCGGTCGACCTTTTCTATGAGATTTTTTTCTTATTTCTTTGGTGTGTGTCTTTCTTGGTAGTGGATCCGTCCGATGGTCCAGTGCTTGGGATGCCGGTCTGGGGACTGCAGGAGCGGGGTTTTTCCCCAGAATATTTTCCCTCCAAAATGAGTTCTGGAATTCACCAAAAGCTTTGTAAAACGAGCAAGGCGGAGTTAAAGGCGGGATGTAAGACTGATTACTGATCCAATCCCATCGCGATGATCGCGAATCGTTGGAACCTATATCTCCAGCGTCCATACTAGACGTACTCTTAAGGTGGCCCCAAACGGTCAATATTTTGATCAAACGGTTTCGTCAATCAATTGAGTCAAGCATGATAGACCGTTTAGGAATTTGTTTCACGCTTGAGCCAATCATTGACGGTGATTCATAGAAAGTTTGATTTACGCAAATGATTGAAGAGGGCGCTTGACCGTCTAGGAGGGTTTTGATCAATCTTTCCCTGAATCAGGCTCTCGGCATAAGACATGGAGTACACACCCCTCGCTTTCCACTACGAATGAGTTTTGATCAAAGATTGAAGCGTGCGTCAATCGATTGCCTCGATCTTTTGATCAAACGATTGACCGTCTAGGGCCAAAGATTGAAGGGTTATTTGAAGCGTGCGCCAATGATTGACGCAACCGTTTGATCAAAATGATTGACCGTCTGGGGCCACCTTTAAGATTTGACCTCAACTTCTTGATAACAATTAACCAAATTTTTCTATTTTTATTTTTCTTTCTAGTTTATATTTCAAAATGCTTAGTTGTGCAAATTTTCGTGTTTTCAATAAGAGAACAAATATCTACAAATCATTAAAAGGATGGACTTTTTTTTTTTTTTATTTGGCGCTACTTACATCCTATTTTCAATATGTTTTTAAAAAGTTAAAAATAAAAAAGAACGTTTTTCTTATCTATCTCATGTTAGAATAACTTTATCTAAAATCTTCAAACAGAATATTTTCAAATATTCATCAGTGCCATAAACAGCGATGGAAGAGGAGGAGCAGAAGCAGACAAATACAGGAAAGAAAGGAAACATCCATACCGACGCCGGGATTCGAACTCGACACATCTGCCTCTTGAAAGGCCGCCGCCGCCTAATCCACTGTGCCATGCCGGAACGGCTAAAATCTTCAAATAATTTGAAGTAAATAATTTATTGAAACGCACTCTCAATACTAAATAAATAAATAAATAAATAAATAAAAAAAACACAGAAATAATATTTGAAGTTAAGACGTTGCCCTGGAGAGAATAAAAAAACCATATACTACTGAATAAGCTTACGATGTGAAATTATTAAAAACAATTGAACACTTTTGAAATAAGAAATTCGTCGTATATAAGCTTAAACGTATAAGATTAGTGGCGTGGGCAGAAAACCCGGGATTTCTTACTTTAGAATGGCCTAGAGCCAATAATAAATTCCACACTAATAAATCAATGCTCGGCGACCTTATAACTTTGTCGATGTGTCATCCGTTAATTATAATCCAAAACAAACTGAAATGTGATGCGCATAATTAAAGACAAGAAACAATATCTTATATAAATTGGATAAAAAATAGAAAAATAAGTGGCAAGTTTTTAAAGTGTTATTCTCTTGAAAGTTAAGTACTTGACTGGCACTTTATGATTAGCCTCTCGTCTTCGGCGTTGCAGTAAGAGAAAATACGTGGAACAACATTCAATTTGTAAGGAAAGTTATTCTCAAAAATCAGAATCGCGTTCAAATTCGGCCTCTAATTTATTTTTCAGTGCATAAACAATTGATAGCTAAATAACGGATTGTTAAAACAAAATTTTAACAACAAAAATTTCTTTAACTCAATTTTATTTGTTCATAAAATTTAAAATGCTCTTTTCTTTATGATCACATATTTTGAATCGTAGATTCAATTTTACCAGTTGATGTTTGAAATTTGTAAAGTTACCATGTTTCTCGTTTCTGTAGCAGGGAAGTTAAGTTAAATTGGAGTTCGAGAACAGAATTAGAAGAATTCCGTCTGATGAGCTCTACAATGTCTGAATTTCAAGAAAAAAAAGAAACATGCTTGTTAAAAAGAAAAATGCTTGCAAAAAAAGTTTGTTTGAGATGGGTTTTTTTTCTTGCTTTATTTTTTGCATTTTGGATTTTGTATTTTATGTTTCTGGAACTTCAATAAACACTCATGCTCAAAAGTTCAGAATTCGGCGTCCGAACCCTTCCAGACATCCAAATGTCACCAAACTTGGCAGAAAGGTGCGGTAGATCCTACAGTAGTAACACAAACTAAACCCAAAATATAAAGGTGGCAGTACCGCTGCGGGGAAGAAAAAACGCCGAAGATGTCAAGATGGCAGAAGCACCTGTCATTACTGACATATAACAAATAACGTACTGGGTGACTACGGCCCAGAGTATCCATCTGCATGACGTCACTGGGCGTCTGTAAACCCAGTTGGAGGTCAATTACAGTTAGAGGTGTCGCGAACTAAAACTTCGACCATTTACAGATTGTGGAGAATGTTCAACATGGGGAGAACATTCGTTAACGCTTTGGATGTGGAAATCCAAGGATCACCATGCACCGGGAGGCCGATATCTCACGCTAAGTGCAAGACGGCACAACCGAAGCTCAGGTTGGGAACTCATCAGGGATCTGGCAGCAGCTACGGGACACCTGTATCGAGACATACTGTGTACAGGCGATTAAATGAGATCGGACTGTATGCTGGGAGACCCGCGCGGTGCATCCCCTTTGCACTGTCTGACGTGATACAAGAACACATCATGCACACAGGCGCAAGTAATGTTTTCTGCTGAATCCACATTCAGTCTGAAAAGCAATTCTCAGCGTGTCCACATCTAGAGAACGCGGGAGCAGATACGTGTCATCTAACATCCTCGAATATGGAATGACATAATGTTTGGGGCACATACCCACTCTACATCTTCGAACGGTGTGCCGTAACGGACCAGGTAAACCGCGACAGCATCCTTCAGCAGTATGCACGATTTTGCAGGGGAGCAGGTGGACCTGATATCCTCTACATGGACGACAACGCCCATCCGCATCGCATATGCAACGAATGCACTGGCCAGCCTCGACCTCCATCGTCTCTTCACGAGCTTCCTACAGCATTGCTTCAGAAGTGGGACTCACTACCTCAACTGTGGCTGGATATTCTGACTAGATTTCATGTTGTGCCACATATGTTATAGTGCGGATAGACCGCACAGCATAGTGAATAGTAATTGCCCACCAGCAATAGGATGGGGCTGTAACGTACGCTGTACCACAACATCTCTGGCTGTTCCTATGTTTTCCCGCAGGATGCCGTCACCTTCAGGTTTTGTTCACTTTTATTAGCAGGACCTACTGGACATTTGCACCAAATTTGGTGACATTTGGATTCCTGGAAGGGCTCGAAACTGTCTAATCCCTTAACTTTTGAGCATGAGTGTAGTTATAATCGTCCGTCACTTCCATAAATACTGTAGTTGTTACAAACCTTTTCTGTTAATGCTTTATATATTTCAAAATTTAATTCTCCGAAACCCATTAGCAGAAATCAATAATTAAACAGTAACTGCCAATATTTCTTACTCGTGTTTTCAGAAAGGCCTCGTGTTACAATAACAAAATAACACATCAAAACTTAAGAAAGGTTTTTTGATTTCTTATTATAAGAAGAAATTATTGCCTTTTATTGGGATCAAGGAAGGCTGAATTATTCAAATCAGCTGTTACAAAATCTGCTAATATTTACATATATAGTCACTGTTTGAGAACCACTGGTTATAGATAATAAATGTTCCGCGATTGAAGCACTGAACCAAAGTAACAGAATAATAAATAATACAATAATATCTATTATCCAATTCTACTGGGACCCGACAAAGTATTAAATAATGCGGAAATGTCAAAAGTTTATTATTTCCGGAATTTTGAAGGAAAAAAAATGTAGTTTTCGTATGTACGAAAATTTCGGAGAGGGAGCCAAGATCCCTCCACCGAACATCCAACCAAAAGAAAAAAGGAAAAGGAACGGGAAAAAAAATAAGATCTACACTATTACAAGTCGAGATTTCGGTTGCCAATCAATACAATCGAAAAATTTTCTTTTTTCTTTTTTAAAGGACAAATAATCTCTTGTTAATAAATATACAGGTAAAGTTTCAAGTGATTCCTTTCGACGATTCATAAATTCCTGAGGATACAAACACGCTATTCTTCATCGGTACAACCACCCGTAAAACGATGCAGAAACTTATCTGACCACATTAAATTTATCGAACTGAAAAAAAATTTGTTAAAACAACAAAAACATAGCCACTTTTTTATATAATCACGCTGTCAATTATGAAAATCATCTATAAACAGTCATTTCGAAACAAAAACCAATATTTTCATTCAGTTTCATCCAAAACCAAGACTAAATGTATATTTCTTTTGATAATGATTCCATGTTTGCTGGAATGTTACAAAGTAAACAGTGAAAAATCAATTGCATTTGCCTGGAGTGAAGTAAGCCTTGAATAGCGAAGAAAGCCATACAGAACCACGGTACAATCTCAATATTTAATTTCAAGACTTTACAGCAAACTGTTTAAAAGAATGTGTATTATCGAAAACATGTCATCTACTGTATCATTACGTTTTGATATACATAATTCGAATCATAAACTTACAAAATACTGCTTTGAGATCTTTTGCAAAAAAAGCCCTTAAAATGGAGTACATGAAATTCTACTCCATGTGAAGACAGCGTCTTTACATTCTTTACCATAAATCTTAAGAAGTCAGTAGCTTATTGTATGAGTTATCGTGCAAAAAAAAAAAAAATACAATATTTAAACAGAGATCACGCGAAACATACACAGCAAAACATTTAAATCTTCTAAATGGAGGGAAATCGCCAACCGGACAACAAATATGCTTTCGCCCATTGAGCCAACATCAACGAGAATTCTGTACAATTGTTTCGTCCTTATTGGGGACTCATCAGCAGAATCTACTCGTTGACGTTTGGCTCGCCGCGCGAAAGCTCTAACCCAAAAGCAAACGCGATCCTGCGAATGGCCCGCCGGGATAAACAACAATAGCATATTTGTTGTCCGGTTGGCGATTTCCCTCCATTTATAAATGATTACGGACGTTAAACTTGCTTTCTATTTAAATCTTCTGTTTCCGGAATCTAAGCGAAAATTTAATTTTCTTAAGAACGGAAACATAAATTCTAAAATTGGTTGTTTCCAGTTATCCTGCACCGGAAACCTCGCTATCAAATATCAATTCCGAGGTTTTTTTTTATTTTCATGCAAAAATAATTTTCAGTTTTGTTCACTTTAAAGAAGCGTCATTAAAATGCAAAATTATGCAAATTCACTAAATATTTATACCGTATATGCTCCAATAGATGCCCCCGGCGTTTATTTGCAAAACTAGCCTCGGCTCCCGGCGCTTAATAGAGACCGGCTGCTATTAGAGGCCGGCCATTATTAACAAAAACTTTCAGAATACATTATTTTTACATACTAGCTAATATTACAAACAACTACTTTATTTGAATTTCACATGCTACATAAGACTGTTAAAGATAAATGGCAATGTCTTTCTGTAACTTTCGCTGCTAATGACGGGCGGCCGCCTCACCGGAAGTTTCTTTCGCATATTCCACCGCGCGAATCTTTTAGGCAATGTCAAATGACCGTTTCGGCGGTATTTTGTAAGGCAATGTACCGTAAGGTATTACGCACGACTATAAAGATACGGCGGCTTACACTAGTACCGGTAGGCAAATATCAAAGACCCGGCTACTATTTGGCCGAGTCCCCTCTGCAGACCGGCGCTTATTAGAGATCGGCGACAATAAGAGACTCGGCGTTTATTGGAGCATATACGGTACATGAATGTTTATCCTGTAAAAAAAAAAAAAAAATCCAAAAAAAAAAAATTAAATAAAAAAATATGCATTTACTAAGAATTTTTTAAAGCGTGTAAAAGTAACTACATTAGACAAAAAAACGTCAACACACAATTAAAATCACGATCGGTTTCATTAGCGAAGACCCTCTAGTATCTTCAGGTGATGAACAAAGGTTCCTTCATTGTAAACTTGATATATTAATACGGTCTTCTTGCTCAAGCTTATAGTGAAGGAACATTTGGTTTCAAACACCTGAGCATGCAAGACGGCTTTTCCATAGTGAAACCCGTCGTGATTTTAATTAAATATATTTTTTATTTTTAAGAAAGTGGGTTGGAGTTATTTCATCTAATATAAAAATCGTAGCTCTTATATTAATTAAAATAATTTTATTTCAATAGCTTATTAATACTGCCTGAATTTTATGATTTTTTTTTTTCCCTAAATTTCAATTCCATTTTGAAGTGAAAACAAAGATTGTTTCTCAGGTTCTTTGTTTAAAATAATGCGGTTTTTAGTTTGAATGTACATGAATTATTTTCTGGTTTTTATGAGTTTTAAAACATATTTTGGTAAATCAGGACAAACTTATGAAGAGTTTAGTCATATTTAAGAGATAAAAAATTTATAAACGAAGTTATTATTTTTTTTTTAGTGGGGGAGGGATAGTTTTTGCTTATATTTTTATTTTTTAAGTCATAAGTGCATACATAGTTTTTTTTCTGACAAGGTGCTTAAATGGCGTCATGTATCCTTCCGCCTCCAACTTTTAAATTTTGTAAACTTTCTTGTTCTGTGATTGGTGGAAAACAAATTCAAAATTCCATAATGAAAATAAAATTTACGAATAAAATTACTTAATGAAAAATAAATAAAATTTGATGGAATTCTTTGATCGATAAAAATGCAAACAAAACGTTCCAGACGATATATAAGCTTTTGATTCGGACTATTTGTTTATGGCCTTACACAAAACGGCGAATTTCTGCTAGTCCTTCAGGAAATAAAATATAGATTTTTCTTTTAATCGTAGCTTGTCTCCCTCCCTTTGTTATTGCGCTTCAGCTACGATAAATTTGATAGTTTTAAACTACAGATAATAATCTAAGAAAAACTTAGATTACAATTGTCTTCAATATAAAAAAAAAAAAAAAAAAATAATAATTGCACAAACGCAATTCTCCATTTTGTATTATAATGTCTTTAATGACGTATGTATCGTGCGTTAACCATCTCCAATTAAAAGTTTTCCTACTGCTGAGTATCTAAAAATAACTGTTATCGATACTTCTAACAGATCATCCAACATGCAACTGAATATTAAGTTCCACTTCATAATTTGTTCTGAACAATGAAGTGACATTATCGGAACGCTGTTATCACGAAATGGAGATAACGGAAAACTTTTGACCTCAATATATCGTCGGCTGAAGTCTGAGGATTTAAGGATAACCTTTAGTTTTCTTTAAAGTAATCGTTGTAAATATTATTTTGAACTTCACACACGATCGAAAAAGTTTTAGAGACTTTCCTAACAACGTATTGTGGAACTGCGTCTTGGAAAAAAGCCAAATTATTTTAAAATTTCGGAATTAAAACTTTTTTCATGCTTTAGCTTACACGTTCACTTATTAACATGGAATGAAAATTTTTAACGTTCCTCCATATATAGTATGTACTTTGAAACTTTATTTTATGAAGTATAATCCTCCCAAATAGAATTACTATTATTATTATTAAACTAATAAGTCTAAAAAATTTACTTTCTAATACAAAACAACATAATTTATCAAGACGCCTCTCAATTTATGAAATGAAAAATAATACTTTTTTTTTTGCAATTTGAACAATTATTTAACAAAATTCATCTATGTCAAAATTATGAGAATTTAAATTTAATTTAGAAATTCGTAGATATTTCACAACAAACCACTGGAATAAACAAAACTGGCTTTACAATTATATTATTTTAATGAATTTTAAATGTCTTTTTTAATTTCTGGAGTAAAAATTTTTTCGTTTTCCTCAAACAAACTTTTAATAGGTCTTTCAAATAATTTGGGCTTTAGCAACAACAGTTTAAAATATGCATAATTTCATCACTCAAAAATGCTGTTTTCTGCTCGTTGTCACTCTTCACCTGAAGCACAAATAAACTCTCAAAGAAAAGACAATATAATGGACATAGAAATCGAATATAAAAGGTTTTTCAAATTCTAAGTAAATAATTAAATAAATGTATATTAACGTTATAAAATGTCGCCGTCGTTGTAGACTAAATTCGTCCATAACCAAAATTTAAGGAAAAAAAAAGTAAAAAGAATTAAAAACTTTTTTCCCCAATTTAATAAATGAAATGCTGACTACTCTCTTATTATCAGTTAACATATTATTTAACAAGAATACTACTAGAATCCGGCGTTTTTGAGCAAAAAAGTAATTAAAATAATGTTTCTTAAGAACGAAACTGACATCATTCATATCGTAAATGCTTTCTTCGTTCTATATCAGGGACTTCGCGTTTTGCTATATAGAATGTTCTTTTCCCTCTATAATAAAACTAGATTCTAATTTCAAGTCACTAACACTGCCCAGACCTGAGAAAAAAAAATGCGTTGTTTTGGCCATTAAACAGTACTACAGAAAAAGTTTTATGGGCTTTACTAGTTTGCAAATTGTAATTAAAATTATTAAAATTTAACTTCATTTTTTTTTTTTTTTTAAATAATGAATTTTGTAGAGATCGGATGAAGGACTTTTTGAAGGAACATGATTAAAATGTTGATGAACTGTTCCCATTATGACTCAGGCGATGGGGAAAAAGGAAAACGAAATAGCACACAACAAGGAAAAATAGGTAAAAAAAAAATAAATCTGCAAAATAATTGTGTAAAAAGTTCTGACTTTTCAAGAATATCTTATTTGAGCTCTATGTCAACAAAAAATATTATTTAGTAAGTTATTTACTTAATTAATAAATTAAATTAACGGATTTTTTTATATGAATATTTTTTAAGAAGTTGCCGATAAAATAATCAGTTTATATCTTTCTAATCAGTTCAAAATACAATTTATTTATAAAAAAAGTCAGATTATTTTTTCTTAGGCACGTCAAGCGGACATTCTTTTAAATTTGAAATACAGAAACTTGAAGCAAATTATTAAACTTAAAAATATAATATTTTTTCACGCCTTTTTTTTTTTTTTTTTTTTTTGAGAAAAAAAATATTAAAAAAAATTAAGAAAGAAACTAATAATTCGTGAATAAGACGCAATCGGAAAGACACATGACAATCGTAAAATAAAAATTTAAAAGTAATACGATAAATAGTTTTAAAAATAAGAGGTCCTACGACATATCATAACTTAAAATTACAAAGAACTTTCGAATTATAAAAGGTTTATTTTTGCAAACAACTAAAACTAAGAAAAAAAATTGAAAAAACGCAGATGATAAATCCACAGTCAACATGTCAATTTAGGTAGAGGAAAACTATGTAAAGTGCGAAGGCAGACGGAGGATAGGAGAAGCAAATGAAGGGGTTTAGACAATACCTGGCCGGGGCAGGGGGTTCCCAGCGCTTGCAAAACAGCAGAGCGCCGTCGGCGTTCACAAGATAAGCACCTTCCTTCGTTTTGGGCCCATTGCTGACGGTGTCTCCCGCGCTCATCTTTGAAGCGATAGTAATATTATAATCATTCAACGCCTACGCTGGAATTCATTGACCGATGGGAATTTCGAGATCGTTGCAACTACGTCTCTCGGCCAAGTGCAGTAACCGGAAGCACACCGGAAATTTCATTGCTTTGCGAGCGCTCCGCCACCACGCGGCGGCGCAGGGAAACAAGACCAAAACAAATGCCATGTGACTACCTAGGCTTATTTTTTTTTTTTTCCTTTGATTCGGAAGCTGGAAAGATCTTTGGCCAGCATCTGATAAAAGCAACCAGGAAACAAAGGAATTTAAATATTTTTAACATTTTTAAAGCTTAAAACAAATTATTAAATAACGTATTTGGAGGAAACAAAAATAAAAGAAGGATTTTATTTTTAATTGTTTTGTTTTTGCTAGAAAGTTTATTCACACACGTCGTGATACGTAGTAAAGTAAAAATTACAGAGTTTAAGATATTATATTAAATTAAATTTGGTAAAATGCTTATGGATTATTTTTACTATTTTTATTAATTATTACAGTAAATACTTGAAAACTTAAAAATTTATTTAATAATTATTATTTATCGAAAAGAATTTTCAATTTGGAGAATACGACGAGGCTTCAGGATTTAAAAATATCAAAAAACACGAGTATATCTTTTTTAAAATTCTGAAGTTGACCTATTTCAAGAAGTGTTTTAAAAAATCCCATCCCCTGTTCATCTCTTTTAATTGTAATCTTATTTGTTGGTATCCTGATCTATCGTGGGACCTACATCTTTTAATTAGATCAATTTTTAATTAGGTCTAACGGGAAAGGTTTTGGAAACTACGACGCATTCAGTAAGTTTTATAAATAGAATTAATATTTTATGAATTAATATTTATTCCTTTTTAGTAAATAGAAATATTCATATTGAACTCCTTTCATCATAACAACGTTAATATTCCATAATATTTCGTTCTTTTTGTATCAAAAGAACTTCCTCAGATGGTTAGGGATAGATATTTAACCTATTCCTTAACAAGAATTCATTACAAAATGATATTAGAATCGTATGATAAATTTATACATTATTTTGATTGATATCAGTTCATAGTTAAATAACAAAGGAATCTGAAAATAATAAGTAGAGCCCCGATTATCCGCGAGCGCTGCGAGTGCTGCGAAAAAATTTTTTAATTATGAACCTCATTAAAACCAATTTTAATCCAAGCCAATAAAAGGGAAAGTACAATAGACCCTACAGTGCGAAGGTCGAAAATTATTAACAGGTTTATTGTGCATCTTAATCCTATAGGCCTTCTCGGAATTTGTGGATGAGTGGCAGGCTCTTGCTCTGCAGAAAGGTTTCTGTTGTACTGTACATATTTTAAAAGTTTTGCATATTATGCTTTTTGTATAAAAAAACGTAGTTTTTATGCTGAAATATTTTTTTTCGTGTGTACACCTCATTTTTAATCTTTTTTCGGGTTATCCGCGAATTTTACTATCCGCGGTACCCTTGCCACCCAATTCCGCGGATAATCGGGGCTCTACTGAATATGAAAGAGACACATTCTTAACCAAACATTGTAACACTATACAATTAATTGAAGTATCATATGATAGATTGATACATTATTTAAATAACAAAGAAATATAAATTTTTTAACCAAACTCGAACACGTATGTTAATGTCATTAGTTTTGAATAATTCTTTAGCAGATTTTTGTTTTTTGATACCAAGAGGGAATTTAATGAATTTATTGAAGTTAGTATCTTTTTTTATCTGAATTTGAAAAAATTATTAACTGACTTGAGTATTTATTTATTTCAAAATTTTGTTTCATCTTTTTTATCTTACTGTTCCATAGTTTTTTATTTTCAGTGTTATCGACAATTCTTCTTAGGTAATTATGGATTAAAGATTTTTATGTTTGTATATTGTGTTCTGAGTGAAAATGTAAAACATGATTACTTTTTAGCTCTTTTTCGTAATGTTCATGTGTTACTTTGTTGTTGTTGTTTGACAGTAATAGATCTGAGAATGTTATTGATCCATTATTTTCTTCTTCAATAGTGAAACTCAAATTAGTATGTCAATTCCATAAATCCTAATTTGAGTTTAACATAATTCAATACAAAAACAACCAATTGATGAAGAAAAAAATTAGGATATCAAACACAATTTCATGTACACTATGGGTGTCATATACAAGTTAAAATATAGAGATTGTGGCTCAGTGTATTTTGGTAGTACGTACATTAAAACAAAGAGTACTCGAACACGTAAAAGCGTTTGAAAATGATAAGAAAGTTATATCAGACTGGGCTGACCACTGCCAAGAACAGCAACATAACCCTGACCCCATAGTGAACATTTTATTTCAAATTAATGAAGAAGTAGATAGATTTATGATTGAATCTTGCATCATTAAAAATTTTCCAAGTATGAATAAACAAAAAATTTTAAAAGGTAGTAGTTATACTTTTAATAAATTCAAAAAAAGCATTAAAAATTTAAATGTAAAGAAATTCTTATAGTTTATTCAATATTTATTCCATCAATAAATTGTATAGCGTTACATTGTTTTATTAAGAGAGTATCACTTTCATACTATCATTATATAATAAATTCCCACAATTATAATGTTTGGTTAAAAAATTTATATTTCTTTGTTATTTAAATAATGTATCAATCTATCATATGATACTACAATTAATTGTATAGTGTTACAATGTTTGGTTCAGAATGTGTCACTTTCATATATTATTTTCAGATTCCTTTGTTATTTAACTATGAACTGATATCAATCAAAATAATGTATAAATTTATCATACGATTCTAATATCATTTTGTAATGAATTCTTGTTAAGGAATAGCTTAAATATCTATCCCTAACCATCTGAGGAAGTTCTTTTGATACAAAAA
>JAFIDM010000005.1:10535295-10557494 GCA_023159025.1 Thereuonema tuberculata
CCTTTTGATACTAAATTTATAATTGTAAAAAAACAATTAGGTTGGTTATATCTCTATGTTTGTTATTCTTAAGTTATGTGAAATGTCATGTATATTGTAACAACAATCAAATTAGTTGATGTCCATGTTTTTATTTAATTGCTGCCATTAATTTGTTTGTGAGTTTATTTCTATTATTATTTTTGACTTGAAAAAAGGAATATGTATAATTCCTGAAAATTTGTCTCATACATTTAGTATTTTTAATAAATTTTTAAATACTAATGTCATGTGTAGAAGAAAGTATTTTTATTTAACATTTTCAAATGGAAAGAAAGAAGATTATTGAGGAGTTTGGAATATCAACATATAGACTTTTTTAAAAAGTTAAAAAACTTGAAATCAACAACACTGAAGACGTGATTGATTGTGGGCAGATGTGAAGGTTAACGCAGTGCACAGGGTAATGAGTTTTCAATGAAAACTATAAAAAATCTGTGACTTATCGTAAGCATGGTAGGTATTAGAGGTGTTTCCTTTTGCCAGTCCCTTTGCAGCTGCGTTACAGTTGCTTCGGGATCAAACGTAGTCTACCCCAGTGTTTCCCAACCGGTGGGTCGCGACTTGATCCTAAAACTACCAGAAACCATTGAAAAAACCATCAGAAAAGATCAGAAATTTTGAAAATCGATCGTATGTATGGAAGGGATACGATACAAATACAGTTTTATTCTATATTCTTCTATTCCTATATATGTGGAGGTATTCCGATAAGGAAAGGTGGGTCGCCAGCTGAAAAAGGTTGGGAACCACTGGTCTACCCGATCCTTGTCGGTGTGTGCTGGATCACTCTTGAACCCATTGACGCCTTATGAGTACAATGGCACTGGATTGCGGTGAACACGGATTATCTGTTAGACAAAACAGCTTCAATTAAGACAATGATTCTTCCACATTATAAGTCTGCAAACTATTGGATTGGTTCTCGAAGTATGCGTTAGGGTATCTTTAGCATTTTAGAATAATGTTTGGTCAATGTTTGGAGCTTTGCTAACCTTTATCTGTGTTGTACAGATAAAGATATCAGTTCGTGTCTGTCCAATCGCTTCGATCGGCCCAAAAACCTAATCATTTGCAGGCACTTAGGTATTCTATCACTTTCCAACAGGAGAAAAGCATATAGGAAAGAAAAAGGACGAGATTGAAAAAAAAAAAGTGAAGTTGTGTGTTTACATATATCTTATTTTTAATAACTTAAAATGCTTCTACCAAAAAAATAAGAAAAAGTTAAGAAAGATAAATTAAATTATTTATTTATTTTTAATTGTACATTACTTCTCTATCTAATATTCATAACATAACTGGGGGAAGAAACTATATTATCTTAAAGAAAGAAGAAGAAAAATAAAAGTGAAATTTAAAATAAAATAACAAAAACTTGACACCTCTGCAGAATCAAATTCTGGCACCTCAGATCTCCAGTCCGATTGTTTACTCATTGGAACACTTTGAAATCGAACAGGAAGTTAATAAGCTAATACTGAAAAATCGAAGAAAACAATGTTAATATCTTGAAAACGGTTGAGTGTTGGCCCCTGAACCCTATATCTAAATATATAAAGGAGGAAGTTTGTTTTTTGATCGTTTGTTCCCTATACACTCGTAGGCCTTTTGACCAATCTGGACCAAACTTTGCAGAATTACTCTTTAGGATCCTGCGGTAACAACAGGCTACAAAGAAATCAGGTACATCTCCCCATCCCCCTGACACTTTTGTATAATTTTCAAGTATTGACTTATTAATTCATTTCGGTCTCTGCAATGGAAGTGTCGGTGTGGCTCAGCAGTTAAACGCTGACTTTTGAAATGTGATAACCGGGTTCAAAGCTACTTGGAGGCATTAAGATGTTTTTTTGTTTTTTTCCTTTTTACTTTCCTTCTTTATTTGTGATAACAAATTTTCTTTTCTTTTTTATTATTTAGAAATAAATAATATTCTTCTTAACTTTTTTTTTTAATTCAGTATTCTTAATTTAAAAACAATGAAGCTCGGATCCGGAGTAAGGGGTGGAAACAGCGAGACAAACTTTTTTGAAAGGTTCGCATATCTCTGGAAACGTTTTAGTTGCAAAAACGAAAGTGACATGAATGTTCTTTGTGAAAATCTAAAGTATACGAGTTCGACGAATTTTCGGTATTAGCAGTCCTAAAGGGTGTAAACGGGCGGGGGAGGGAGGAAGAAACTTTGTTGAAGGATATGCATTTCTCTGAAACCGCTTTAGCTGGAAACACGAACTTTCACATGAGTGTTCTTAATTCTAAGTTTCAGTGTTTAGTTTATTTCATGTAATTTGGTTTTTTGAGTAAATTAAACGTTTTTTTAGATTATATATGCAACGTTTCTGGAACAAAGCGACCATAGTATAGGCTATTACTATACATTTTTGAAGTACTTCGTGTGTATTTCATTTCACAAAAGGGCATTGATTTTCGCCATTCATGTTACGGGGTATGCCCTCTCCTTGTTAGATTTTTCATCTATTCACACTGATGGATCCAAAGAGCCTGACGTTGGAACAGCCTTTTATACTGTGAACTTCATCGATGTTATTCATATTCCTTATAAAAATTCAGTCTTCACTGCACGACGTTGATGTGGAACAATTAATTTTGTCTTGATGGGGAGCAATGAATAAATGTTGTATTTGTACTTGCTTCTAAAGTGATGAATTTACATTACGAAACGTGTAAGGGCAACTTCTTACTATTTTCTGTGATTGATTAAACTTTTTGTATTTTTACTATTGGTTTGATCATCAAGAAGATTGATCAAAAAGTGAGTCTTTATTCCTAAGGAAGATGAATTTTATTTGTTATTTATATATAAACGAAATATTAACGAAAATAAAACTTTACACCTCAAATAGATACGTAAAGGCTTCTTCATTACATTAGAATAAGTAATATTAAAGCATGACGTTGTTTCACTTCATTATTCATCCTTCCACTGTCCTGATAACGACTTTGATGGATTTCAGTCTACATTTAGATTGCTAAGCTTGAATAAGCACACAGATAGTACCTGAAAATAGTCTATCTCAATTACCTAGGAAAAAATCATTGTTTTATTTTGATGCTTTTCAAAGCCAATTAATGACACAGTTGCACAAAAAGAACCAAACTCTTACGTTCCTGTAATAGTGGTGGGATGAAGTATAAAAACCATGGTGTTTATTTACTTCAGTGTCAGAAGTATAGAAACTTTTCGTCCGCTCTTTAAAGCAACATTTATTTGCTAAATGTTAGATTACTATTTCTTTACATGCACGAGTATCTCGTTACTGTTAGGTAATGTAAGGGTTTCATCTAAAGTTTGTTTCAAGCATTAGTAAGAAAAAAAAAAGGGGGGGGGAGGAGTTTAAAACAAAAAAGAGATTTACTTTAAATCGATCTCTAATCAAAACAACTGAAAGTAGAGGCATCCTAGTAAGCTAAATGTTTACAGGTTGCTGCAAATACAATTCCTATTCATTTTGAGACATTTCACAAATAGGAAAGCAGCTAACGGCAAAAAATTACCAATATAAGTTGTCCTTAAAGAGCAACAATCACATACGACAATAATCATTTATTTTAAAAAGCTGAAATTTCAATGGTTGAGAAATCTAACAAATTTGATCTCCATATTGAGTTTGGTAGAAATCAGACTCATCGAGGCAGAAACCACCAAAACGCAGATCTCATTAAAGCGCCGTTTATCACAAGAATGCATGCTGAAAAATTGCTTAGAAATGCTTAAAAATTACATTGAAATGCTGAAACATTACATAGAAATACTATAAAATTACATTGAAATGCTGAAACATTACATTGAAATGCTGTAAAATTACATAGCAATGCTGAAACATTACGTATAGAAATACTGAAACATTACATAGATATGCCTAAAAGTTTTATAGAAATGCTTAAAAATTATATAAAATACCTAAAAATTACATAGAAATGCCGAAAAATTAATAGAAATGCAGAAGAATTACTTAGAAATATCTGAAAATTACATAGAAATGCCGAAAAATACTTAGAAATATCTAAAAATTACATAGAAATGCAGAAGAATTACTTAGAAATGATGTAAAATTGCATAGAAATGCTGAACCATTACGTATAGAAATACTGAAACATTACATAGAAGTGCGTAAAAATTATATAGAATGCCATAGTAATGCAGAAGAATTACTTAGAAATGCTGTAAAATTACGTAGAAATGCTGAAAAATTACACAGAAATGCTGAAACATAGAAATACTATAAAATTACATAGTAATGCTGAAACATTACATTGAAATGCTGCAAAATTACATAGCAATGCTGAAACATTACGTTTGGAAATACTGAAACATTATATAAAAATGCCGAAAAATTACATTGAAATTCGTAAAAAGTTTATAGAAATGCCGAAAAATTACATAGATATATGCCGAAAAATTACTTAGAAATATCTAAAACATATCTAGAGAAGCTTAAAAATTACAAAGAAATGCCGAAAAATTACATAGAAATGCTATAAAATTACTTAGCAATCTGAAATATTGCATATAGAAATGCTGAAACATTACATTGTATTGCTGAAAAATTACGTAGAAATACCTAAAAATTACATTGAAATGCTGAAACATTACTTAGAAATGCTGTAAAATTGCATAAAAATAATGAAACATTACATAGAAATGCTGAAAAATATATTAAGTTACATAGCAATGCTGAAACATAGAAATGCCGAAAAATTACATAGAAATGCTGTGAAATTGCATAAAAATAATAAAACATTACGTCGAAATGCTGAAAAATATATTAAGTTACAAAGCAATGCTGAAACATAGAAATGCCGAAAAATTATATAGAAATGCTGTGAAATTACATTGAAATCCTGAAAAATCTTATAAATGCTGAAAAATTCATATCACTGTTTACAATATCGGTATTTTTTGGCTCTGCTACTCTTATATTCGAAAATTGGTATGGCAACTGTTGGTAGCTGAAGTATGCTGAAATTTTCTGGATGGAATTGAACTTTAATATTTTTAGGAAAAAATAAAAAAAGAAAAAACATATCGTTAAATTATATTGATATCATTATATCGTTATATCATTTAATTATATAAGCAATAAAGCAAGAAGGCACCAAAGGTAAACAAAAGATTTCGCCTCTGAGCTATCAACAGTGGGAGTGTGAGACGGTCGTTTCGTTCTCTTTATCGACTCATCAGCAACCCAAACCGTCTGCCGAAAGCTCAGATCGCGAAACCAAGAAAGGGATTCCACCCACGCACCTGCCAGTGGGTTCCCAATAAAATAAAAGCAAAACAAAAGATCAAACAAAAGAAAATTGCCCCAATTCCTGGCCTGCGAATCCGTCAGGCACAGAGGAAATTGAAGAAAGCAAAGGTTAATGGCAAGCCATACAAATTACAATGAAAATTTATCGTTCCTGTTATAAAATAAGCAATAAACCAAGAGGGCATCAAAGGTATACAGAAGATTTCGCCTGAGCTATCAACAGTGAGAGTGGGAGACGACCGTTTCGTCCTCTTCATGGACTCATCAGCTACACAGATCCTCTGCCTGGGTGGATTTTCTTGCTTGGGTGGATTCTTTTACTTGGGTACGTGAGTGGATTCCCTTACTTGGTTTTGTGATCTGAGCTTTCGGCAGATGGTTGTGGCTGATGAGTCCATGAAGAGGACGAAACGGCCGTCTCACACTCCCACTGTTGATAGCTCAGAGGCGAAATCTTTTGTTTACCTTTGGTGCCTTCTTGCTTTATTGCTTATTTTAAAAAAGGCACGTTAAATTTTTATTGTTATTTAATTATGTTAAGAATCTAAATTTTCATTACAGTAGTGTTCTCTATTGAAAATTGCTAAAACTATTTTCAAATAATCTATCATTATGTAAATTTTTTATTATTATCTTGAGTCTGAATCATAACTATTTTTTTTACAAAATTTGTGTGTGTAAATATAAAACTTAACACGTCCCGTTCCCAATACTCGTTTACATTATTATTATTAAACAAGCGTCGTACTAAACGTCTAAAATAGCTAATTTTATAAATGTTTAGGTGTCATTTCGATTCCAAAAATTCTGAATTTAAAAATTACAAAAATCTTGTAAGTTAAAAATATTAAAAATTGATCTCACAATTGTAAGATTGTGTAGCTACCTTTTGTAGCTCCCCTAAAAACAAATCAAATCCAACTCGACTTGTGGTTTGATAGCAGATAAAAATTCTGGTTTGCATCTTTTTAAACCAATAAATAGGCCGCGTGGTTGCGTTGTCGCTAAGACACCGACCTCTCACCTGTGAGTCCTGGGTTCGGTTCTCATGTGGGTTTCGTGATGGGGGACGATCCGCGCTGGGCAGGTTTTCTCGGGGTTCTCCCGTTTCCCCTGCAAGCCTACCACCATACTTTCTCAGTCTTTCTCTCATCTGTCCTCATTTCCGTGGGTTTAGCACAATAGATCTACTGGTCGTGGTGCTTGGCTTCTTGCCGCCCACATTCATAACAATAATAATAAATCAATAAATAAAAATCCCAAACTTTTTTCTTTAATTTTTGATTACACGAATGTCTTTTGCCATAGAATAGAACAGTGAACGACAGAAGGCGGAAGGATATCATTCCAGATATAGCTTAAAGTTTTGTTTTGTTTTTTGTTTTTTTTCCCCAAATACGTTTCGACTCATATAACGCATAACCATAACTCATACAATGCTTCGAACTTTGAAGTTTTATTGTCAAGCTGCTTTTCATAAATAATGTATAACAGTTTCATGAGTCGTACTTTTCATATTGTCAACAAGCAGACAGACAAAATTTATAAAAAAAATATGTAGATACAGGGCGAAATCTATCACTAGCCGTAACTCGCTACCGAAGCATTTCCGGACTTATGTTTATACAGTGCAACTTGGATAATTCGAACGTCTTTAATTCGAAATCGTGGTTAATTCGAAGATTTCTCTTAGTCCTTTGAATTTCTTATTAAATCAATGTTAAAAAAATCGTTGATAATTCGAAGTTCAACTTCCTTAATTCGAAGTTTTTTATAAAAAATTTCGAACCATAACGACTTTTCGGCGTTTCATCGTTAAGAAATTCGACACGAGACAACTGAAATCCCCTTCCCGCCATCGTTCGACCCGTGACGCCATTCGACAAGTGACGCTTCAGACGCCATTCGAGCTTCCTGCTATCAGTGTCACCATGTCTTTCAGTAAACCACGCGTGTACAAGAATTTAACGTTCGCTGAAAAGGTCGCCGTCATTCGCGAGGTGGAAAAGGGTGTGAAGAAGAAATGCCAAATCGCCAACGAGTACGGGATAGCGCCCAATTTCGTCGGTTCATTGAAGGACAAACCAACGTAAGTGAAGCTGTTTTCCGTTCACTAAACATGCTTGATGATTTTGCTAACCTTAAGCGACTGAATTCTACAAAACAATCAGACTTAGCACAATTTTTTGAAAACTATAATTTTCTGTATTGAATGTAATATGTACTGTAGCTTACGTAATATAAATCTTATTTTGTTTACATACGTATAGTGTTTAAGACTTTCATACCATGATCTTTCTGAATAAATATTTACTTATTGACAGAATAATCTTCTCAAGCATTCAGTAGACCTGAAATTAAAGTTAAAAGATGTAACTTGTTTAATTCGAAGTTTTGGATAATTCGAAGTTTTGTAGTGGTCCCTTCAGCTAAAGGTCTCGTATCAAAGGTCTCATTCAGCTAAACTATTGATTTTTAAGGTTTTTCAATTGAGTTCTTTTCTTTATTGGAGCAAATATTCCCTTTCGGTATTTAAGTTCGTAGTTCTTCTCTATTAACCAAAGAATCATGAAAATTGATGACGATAGTTATTCGATTAACTTCTCGTCGCATTTTGGCTTCAGTTTTTATTTCAGAAATTCATTAAGCGTATATTAATTAACGACGGTAATGAAATATGAGCTCGTTAGGCTTATTCCGTCAAAAGGGAAGAAGAACAATAGTTATGATGTTGCTGTTAGACAGAAAGTCTTCTAATAAAAGTTTCTATTTTCTTCGTCGTCTCTTGTTTTTTTGCTCCGATCAAGAGTCTTTTATATTTTATTTAGTCATCAAAAACTAAATTGGCTTTGATGTCTTGGCGGAAAATCTCGGAGAACTCTTTGTTCTGGCTGTTGTCAGTTCACGATGCTGACGTTTCCAAAGGATTTCATTAGGAAATATTCACCAAAACTAATAAAAATGTCAGGTGAGATGAATCACGACGAGCGAAGTGTGCAATGAAGACATCGAAACGCTGGCAGTTGGCCAACGCAGGGAAGACACTGAACGGGCAGGGGTCGGCCGGCGCTTACTGCTGGTCAAATAGAAGCCTGCGTGAATCGAGAAATGGAGTCGTTACCAATCCCGTTGTGGTGAAGTGCCGCTCCAAGTCAATTCAGGAAATGGATTTATTGGGAAAGTTTTATCAAGTTCAATACAAGGGAACGCCGTTCTTCTGGCTTCTAGATTTAGGAATTGTTTTCCTCTCGAGTTGCATTGTGTTTTTGGACCGAAAGAGTATTGGTTGGGATTTTGTCTTAAAGGCAGACCCAACTGTACTTAACTTCAGCTTGAGGAAATAGCGATGTATGAGTCGAGTTATGGAAAGCTGATTCAACTTTTCAATATCTTAAGGCACTTACATTCATTGCCTTTCTCTGTTTCTTCTACAGCAGATTCACAAGGAGCTTCTTTTTAATTAAAAATGGGTTTGGTAATAGTGTACATTACCCGAACCAGTGAAATACGACGAATTTTCTTTCTTTTGGAACCAAACGATTCCGAAATACGTAGTAGATATGCAATCGATGGAAAACTCTGGGTTTTTGTTTGTAGTTTTAAGAAAATTAGAAATTTAGATGGCAGTTTTTGCGAAAGCATCCATAATAAATAAGAAAAATGGCGGTCTTTGAACTATTTTGAGAATGGTGGATAAGTTGCAAAATTGAGGGTTATTGTGAAACGAAAAGTATGTTTTTTCTTGTTGGTTTTCTGTTGTATTTCAAGCGAAACATCCTGGAAACGGTCTTATCTCAATTAACCTAACCTAGTGTTAATTAAAAGATTTAGATAATGTTTGGGTTTTGGTTTTTTTTTTCAAACGAAACATCGTAGAAGGGATCTTACGAATTTCTTGCTCGCTTCGACGTTACAAGTTCTTGCCTTCAAAATGTCCACATCCTCCGCCTAAGAAAGAGTTTAAACTAAATCTCAAATTTTCTTACAAACTATAAAAAAAAAAAAGAGTTTTTCATCGATTATGTGTCTACTACGTAATTCGGAATCGTTTTGTTCCCAAAAAACGATAAAACAAAATTCGCCTTAATTCCACTGGTTTGGTGTTATACTCAACTACCAATGGTTTTTTTTCATTTATGGTTCTTATGGTGTAGTCGATTTCAACTTAACTCCAAAAATGGAAATCTGTTTAGCACCTGTTTTAAAATCTGTTTTTTGTATTACTCCGCTGTTACGTTGACAACATTGTGTATCCTAATTGGTGGATGACCAATTATTTGTTTACATTTCAATTTTCCAATTTCCACTCCGGAAGTAACAACTTTTTACTACTTATTTCGGCTTGTAAATTTTCATTAAATAAATGAATTACTTACTTTATTTTACAAAAAATCTTGTACAATTCAACGATTTATTTCGTCTTCAAACTGCGGCAAACTATTAATTTTTGTTTTCAATTTTTCAAATTGTCAGGTTTCACAAAAATATGGTGTACACCGAAAGTGCAGTTGGAACTCATTCGCCTAAACAGAACTTATTTTGTATGATTATGATTTTAGTTTTTTTTTAAATATCAGGAAGTTGCAGATGAAATGGGAACATTCGGCATTCGAACATTTATTAGCAATGAACAAATTCAGTCAAAGTAAGAACTACTGGCATCTACACATCTCTGTATAAGATCAGAAAGCCGATAAATGCCCTTTTTAAAAATCAGAGGCAAGGGAACTGATAAACTCATTGAAGGCATTTCCAACTGGGTCTGGTTGTCGAAACCCTTGGTAGTCTGTGGGTACAAAGTCTGGTTAATATGGTGGATGCTGAAGAACCTCATATCCAAGCTGCTGGATCTTCTCCTTGGTCTGCTTTGCAACTTGAGGACGTGCATTGTCATAGAGCAGGAGAACGCCAGACCGTTTCATCCAAATCTGAGCTGTACGGAGAAGCGGTGACCGTCTGGTCTTATTTCAGGAAGGTCCAATGGATCAAACTTGCAATAGCCCACCATGTAATGACTACGATTTTCTTCTGGTTCAGATCTGGTTTAGGAAAGTGATGCTGGGGCTGGCCGACGTTGACCCAAGATCCTGACCGCTTCCGGTTGTCAAACATAATCCACTTCTCATCACTGGTTAGGATCCTGTCCAGAAACTTGTCCTCCTTGAGGCGCTGGAGATGAGATGTGCACGCTGACATTCGGCAAGTCTTGTTTTGTTCATTAAGCACGTGCGATACTCATTGGTTCAGCTTCTTCACTTTGCCGATTGCCTCCAGGTGGCGCGAAATGGTTGAAAATGGACGCTGAACGTCTCGGCAAGCTATCGGCGGGTCTGTCGTGTATCCTTTTACAAGCCTTCAGTTTGTCCTCGTTGATGACTACCGTGTTCTTGATTTTTCAGACATTCATCATCGGCCTCAAACTTCTAGAACCAACGCTACACCGTGCTTTTAGATGTGGTTCCCTCCCCAAACGCCATGGTGATTTTCTTCGCGACCTCGCTTGCGTTGCTGCCCAGCCTCTACTCAATAAGAGCAATTACAAATTTCGTGACTCTCCATCTTGGGGCTTCAAGAACTTCACATTGCCTTCAGGAACCACTGAGATGCTTTGGTAAGGTCGGAGGCTTATTTACCATGATAAGCCTACTTCCTGATCACAAGTCAAACATCCTTCCCTTCAGTCAATGCCAGGAATGGAGGTTTTCATTTCCCCATTTTATCTGCAACTAACTGATAGTAAACACCATATACACTTGCAAGTTTTCGAAATGAAAAATGTAGGAGATGTATAAATAAATATCTTAAAATAAGAATCGAACAAGTAATCTCCTATATTAAGCGTCAAATACGGACTTTACAAGCGTTGCACATGCGCCGTTACTATTAAAAACAACAATTGTCTTTCTGATTAAAACTGCAAATCAAGTGCGGAACTGAATGGGACTTATTGATACCATTATATATTATAAAAGCGTTATTTTGTCTGTCGTAAGACTTAACGTTTTTCCAATTTTCTGACCAAACTATAAGAGATAGAGTTGTCATGTAAATGGATAAAATGTAGATCTTTTTAAGACAAACAAAATGCTACAAAAATCTTTCGTAAAAAGTTTTTGGTTTCCAAGATGGCGCCTTTTAAAGGGTCAAATTTTGACTTTTTCTCAATTTAAACGAAAAGTATAAAAGATGGAAGAGAACATTATATTGAGAAAATGTTGGCATTTGAAAGTTCTATCGAACGATATATCACTTATTCACAAACGCTTCAGCGTTTGCAAGATACATGCAAAAATGTGAATTTTCGGTGTGTGACGCCGACCCGCAATACATCCGAGTTATTCGGAGAAGCCACAACGGGCTGGGAAGTTAAATATTCTCCGACGATCGCAACATTAATTTGCTAAATAAATAAAGTTTGTTTTTTGAATGATATATATGCAAGGGTTCCGGAGCGAAGCGACGGTACCCGGCTATTATTATTATTATAATATATAAAAACGCATATTATAAAACGTTATTCTATCTGTCATTCTGTAAGCAAAATGCTAAATTACAAATTACTAAAATGTTACTAAAATAGAGAATCTATTCATAAAAAATGAAAATATATTAAACAACTGTCCAATTATACTGATTGGCGACGTAAATATAGATATTTTCAAAATGAATAAAAATAATGCAGTACAGAAATACTTAAAACTTATGTGCAATAATGGTTTCAAAAATCGTCTTTACGGAACAACAAGAAACTGTAGAATTCATGGAAATACGAAAACAAATATAGATCATATTTTCATAAATAAACATGATATCAAAACACCAGGAATAATATGTACAGAACGAATCGGATAACAGTTGAAAATGAGAAAATAACAGATTCAAATATAATCTATAAAGAACTAATCAATGATGTTAACAAAACAAAATTCATGAAAATCTACATATATAAAAAGAAAAGTCCTGACTCACTCACTCACTGACTCATCAACGCCCACCCCAAACCCTTGGATCTAGAAAGCTGAAATTTTGCACAGAGGTTTCCTTTATGATGTAGAAAAGGAATAAGGCCGGATTTTTCGAAATTCGGGATAGGGAATAATCTGGCAAACTCATGATGTAGTGTATGGCGGCAACCCCAGGTGTGTGGCGCCAACCCGCAATACATCTTTTTTTAATGCTATATACGCAAGGGTTCCGGAGCGAAGCGACGGTACTCGGCTAGTTAAAGACAGAAAAAAACTACACTTCATTTTACATTCTTTTTTGTAATCATTGTTTCTGCCATTTTCATCAATAAAAAGGGTAAAGGTGTTCCACTACAGGGCCCTTGGATGTGAGGAAGTTTAGACGTCAACGATAGTCGACCAAAGGAAATAGTTACGGTTGGATGGTCATGACAAAATTCGACTGCGAACAGCAAAGGAAATGGACGTACACAGAAGAAAGAAAGCGAAAGTTCAAGCAGTTTTCAGGGATTTAACCAAGATGAGAGCTGAGATACCCAGCCAGCAATTTAGCTGTACTCTCTATCACTCCGGATATACCATGTGACGTGACCATGTTAGTGAATTTTATATTTTGCAATTTCAAACTTGTCACAGTTGATGGAAGAAACTTCCATTTAAAATTTAAAATTCCTTGGATACGTAGTTTTGAGCTACACGGAGGATAAGAATTGACACAAGATGGCTAAATATTGAAGAATTAACAATATCGACAAATTTTTTAACCAACATTTTCGTTGGTCATCAGGTGTTTCAATCCTTGTAGTCAAGATGCCAAAAATGTTCAAATCTTGAAACAAAACCCACTTGATGAGTAATTTCAGGTAATCAGGAAATCAGATTTAAAATATTGCAATATTTACCTAACAAATGTCGTTTTAAATAGCCTCTCAAGTTATATTTTAATATACAATTATTAAAGCACATTCTATTCTTAAATTCACATATTAAATGAACAAACCTAATCTTCCTCTAATGGAAAATCTTACCGAGTGATGAGAAAAATAGTTGTTATAATTTTCAGTCTAAAACATTCACTTCTGCGACGATTGACTCATAATGTCGTGAAGTAAAAAAGTTCCACGGATGTTTCATTCAAATTCTCCCACACAACAGATCCTCAGACAAAGTGCGTACTATTTAACTAATAAGGTATTGCAAAATTCGATACTATTGTTATTATTCATTGTACTATTGTTATTTGGATGAGAGTTCTATTGGGTTGGCAAAAAAAGTTCGTTCGATTTTTAAGTAAAAATAAAAGACACATTTTTCATTGTCCAATAATTTTATTGAACAACGTCTTCAACGGTTTGTTCCATTACCTTTTCCCATCTTTCAGCCAAATTCATAATTCCATCTTTTCACAACTTTTTATCTTTTTGAGCAAAGAACTATTGCAGATGCCTTTGGAGTCTTCCATGAATTGAATTTTTTTCCATTAAAAGAATTCTGTAAAGACCGAAATCAATGAAATCCGAAGGTATAATTTCTGGTGAATAGGGCGGATGAATCAGAACTTCCAAGCCAAGCTGTAACAGTCTTTGTCTGGTCATCAAAGAAACGGGAGGTCTTATATGCTTAATTGTCTTCCAACTCCAATATGACATTGGCGAAGCAAAATTCACCAATTTTGACTAGTTTTTGTTTTAAATACACACTGATATGAGAGCTGTCACAATACAATTTAACAAAATGGTATCGAATGACGTTAAAGACACCTGAGCGCTACTAGAGTCAATTTACGTAAAAAAAACGAACGAACCTTTGGCCAACCCAATAGTTCCATAGTAGAACTCTTATAGGTCACGAAATGAAAAATTTGAAATTTGACTGAATTTTTGAAATTCTTAAAAAGAACATCCACACATTGATTCATCTGAATTCGTAGATCTTTTGAAAATAAAATGCAAGTTTAAAATCTTGAAAATGATGAGATTCTACCAAAACTAACTCAAGGTATATTTGTTAGAATTTAGACTCTTTATAGCAGTGCTTCCCAATGACCGTAAGTTTACTAAAAAAAATACTAATATCATCACAAAAAGTCATCCTTTCAGTCTCTTAACGAAAAAAAATATTTCGGAATATTGTTAGAATTCAAATAATATGAAGTATATCAGATTCCTGTTTCTCTGACATTCGTACGCGCCTGTTTACCTTGAGGGTTCTTCATTTTACGGTTCCTGGCACCAGAGGACGTTGACAGAAATCGTCCTATTTGCATTTCGTCCTGTCATTGGTCAATATTTTTTTATAAAGAGCTTGTATCTGCTGAAATTTGTAGAACTTAACTAAATATTATTACTCGAATTAATTATTATATATATGCTTGAATATAATCTCATATTATTTAAAAGTGAATGATTAAATAATTTTGAATAATTATGACGTAGCTGATTTATTGATATAAAAGTGAAGGCGCTGCCTCGTTCTCGACAGTGTGTAAGAGTAAAATTAAAGTAAGTTAGAATCGATCAGTTCTCTTTGAGACCACCACCAGATGATAGAGTGGAAACGCCTGAACAACGTCAGCAGTCCACGTCATTCGCCAGCCCGAGGAAGCATAGAGCATTATGGGAGGAGAGGCACCGAGTGGAAAGGCTGCGACGAACAGAGCGAAATTTGAAATGGATGGAACAGCATTCCAAATACAGGAAAGTTTAACTGGATAGCCTTCACCGAGCGTTAAGTGTAAACTTCAGAGGAACTGTGAGTAGAATTTACATTATTATTAGAGCGAAGGGCGATTCAAGAAAATCAGAGTAGAGATTGAATTATTAACTTGGAACAGTTCATTAGCGCAAAAGGGAACGGTGTAATCAACAGAGAAGCGAATGTGAATTTAATTATTTCGAGAAGCGTTATTGTGATAATTGAAGTTAATTATTGTGAAAGTAAGCAGATAAACTATTTGGTGCATCGATATTTAAGTAGATATTCAGTGCGAATATTTTATACAAAGTGTGCATATTGAAGAAAATGCTTCTGATATATATATATATATATATATATATATATACACTCATGGACAATAAAATTAGCGCACCAAGAAGGAGTCGTCAAAATGAAACGAAAATTTACATACGTAACGACTACTTTGATATAAGTAAATGATTAGAAAATCAAAGAAAAAGGATAATTTATTTCAGAGAAAAAGGCAAAAGAACGGAGGAGTTAATACTCCGTTGGACCCCCTCTAGCGCGAATGCACGATGCGATACGATCGGGCATTGAGTCATACAAGTTCTGTATGATGTCTTGAGACATTTCGTTCCATATTTGCTGTAACCTTGCCTCTAGTTCGTTCAAACTCGTAGGATGCCCAACTCGTCGTCCCAAATGATCCCAGATATGCTCGATTGGAGACAAATCTGGGGATCGGGCAGGCCAAGGAAGGGTAGTAATAGTGCGGAGACAGTCTTGTGACACCCTTGCTGTATGAGGCCGAGCATTGTCTTCTTGAAAAATGGCTCCTGGGAGCCGTTGCATGAGTGGCAACACATTTGGTTGCAGGATTTCATGAACATACCGTTGGGCTGTCATGGTGCCACGGAACAATACTAGGGGTGACCGTGTATTGTAGGCAATGGCACCCCATACCATCACACCAGCTGTGGGAGCGGTGTGTCGCAGTACAGCAAAGGCAGGATTGAAGCGTTCCCCACGGGCTCTCCACACACGAACACGATTGTCATCACTACCGAGATTGAATCTGGATTCGTCGCTAAAGACGACCTGGTTCCATTCCGCTGCAGTCCAGTTTCCTCGTGCGCGGCAAAACTCCAAACGGAGGCGTCGATGGGTGGGCGTCAAGGGCAGCACACGTAATGGGCGCCGCGATACCAACTGTCCTTCAGCCAGGCGCCTTCGTATGGTTCGAGAAGACACAGCGGCCCCTAGTGAAGGTGCTACCTGTGCCTGGATGGCGGCCGATGAAGCAGTTGGCTGTAGACGTGCATTTCTGACTATGTGGCGGTCTTCTCGACGACTGGTCTGTCGAGGGCGTCCTGAGCCTGGTCTTCGTGTACATGACATCTCTCGGGTCCACTGGTCCCAAAACCTCCTCACAACACAATCAGAGCGGCCTAATTGACGAGCTACTCGCCTAGCTGACCACCCAGCTTCCATCATCCCGACGATTTTCCCTCTCTCAAACTGCGACAACTGCGTATACTGTCTTCGAACACGGCGTAATGGCATGTCTACCTCAGCTCTTCCTTTGTAAATGATTCAGCACACTCAAACAAGCTTTGGTTACCTGTTTTATACTCCACAGAGTACGATGTTCAACGCCCTCTACCGGCTATACGTAATGCGCAATCACGCTGCATTTCTAATCATTTGCATATCTCCCCAACATGTACCTTCATTGCAAGTTTCGTTACGATCCCGCAATTATTTCTTGGTGCGCTAATTTTTTTGTCCATGAGTATATATATATATATATATTGAGGTAAAATATATATTACCTTATTATTTGAATTAGTGCTTCATGGTTATTCAACCACTAAGAATTAGAGTAACTGTTAGTGCTTCAATTAATTGCTACTATTTATTCAAGGCAGATAAGCATTATATTTGTCGAGTTGACAGTTGTTATTATTAACTGTGTGAATTATCGGGACGATAATTTAATATTATATGGTGATACGTGAAGTGCAAATTATCGCAGGAAGATTTCTATTCGTAAAGAACTTTGCCATTACTTACCTGAAGAACTTATTGACTCATTGATTAATTATTACTCTTGTTTCAATACAAGGACTTTTACTAAATTTAAAATATTTGGAATCATACTTCTACTATTTTACATTTCAATAAATAACAAGTGTCTGGGTGTGTGCTTATTAAAAAAAAAATTACTTCTGCTACATAATTACACCCCTCCACAAAATTTACATTTGTAAATGACCGGCATGTCTAGTCGAAACCTGGTCGTGTCATAAAAGTTTTAATGTGTTTTATGTTTTTTTAAAGTATTTGTGTGTCTGACCTTTTAATTACTTCAAATAATTTTGTTGAGAGCAATTTTTATGTAGATTATTATCACTAAAATATAGGACCAGTGATTCAGTGGTGTAGGCACTGGAGGAGGCTAGAGGAACACGGTTCAATCTTATTAGTAGTTCAGGAATTTTTCCTAGATTATTTCTCCTCCAGACGGACCCTAGGATTACCCAGCCCTATACAAAATGAGAACCGGGTTTCTTCCCTGTGTAAAGGCGGACCAGTATTGGGCTTACCATCACATTCTCAGCTAGTCATGATGATCACTGAAACCTATATAATCTATATCTTCGTTGTCCATGACCCTCGAAGATTCAGATAGGAAATACCTATAAATGGCTAAAATATAAGTTTAAGTAAGGATTTACATTAAAGGATAATCCGTAATGAAAATGACAGAAAGCAACATCGTAGATCAAATTCAATGGCACAGTAAAACATATCATTTATCAATATTTTAAAATCCTCAATACAATAAGTAAAATTATTGCAAACACAAAATTCGTAAAACAAAACAGATGAAAAAATAAAAGCAATGTATTCAACATTCATTACTTAAGGTATCCATTCAACTTCCATCGCGTAGCGACTGAAATGAATCGTCGTTAATTTTAACTTTCGAAAATCGCCTTTCTTAAGATATCATTAAGCTTTTAAAATCAAAACTTTTTAAGGACAGCAAATCCTCAAGAGCTTTCAAAATATATCTTTGATTACTGATTTCATCAAATATATTAAAGAAACAGTGCATTTAATGTAGGCTATATTTCCTTAATATCCAATTAAACTTGTAATATGTCTCCACTTCTAAATATTTAAGATAATGAATTTTTAATTTGTTTCAAAACTACTTCAAAAAGTCGTTTCATTTACAAAGCATAGTCAAAGCAAAATTTCCAAATGATATCGAATCAATCATAATTTTATTTTATAATTTGCCAATAAAGAAGAATGTTATTCTATTTAAAATCAGATTCATTTTGAAGGATGAGGAATAGAATCAAAAATAATCCAATTTGTGCTTTAAGTTGGCGTAAATAAATACGAACTGTACGATGTTTTAAGAAAACAGAATGATAATATGTCGTAGGAGAAGCCATTTGAAATTTGGGAGAGATGGGTTAAATAATCGTGATTCCATTTTGAGTCGGATCATAAACAAGCAAAAGCCAACATGGAAAGAAATTGGTCCTGTCTCAGCCCCAACGAGGAGAGACAGGATTAACGATGTTGGAGTGTGGAAATCAAAATAATCGGGTTCTTATTTAAAAATTGGAGTATGAATAATCAATATTCCGATTGTAAGGAAATCAGTCTAGTAGTTTTAGCGTGATGCAGAAGACAAACGAAGAAAAAACGTTCAAATGGAAAAATAGAATGTAATATTCAGTTACTATTTTTCTTTATTTTAAAATTATGAAAAACCAATTATGAAAAACTTTTCTTTGAAAACTATTTACTATTAAGAACTATTTTTACTAAGAATCTGAAATTTTATGGATAAGTGAATAATATGTCCCAGGAGAAACCATTTGAAAGGGCAATGGGCAGAAATGTATGGGAAGTTGCCCCACCCCTGTATAGTGATAAGATATATACCGATAGAAAGATCTCCTGAAATAGAATATATTTTATTATTAGGACTTGTCTCAATTATTAGTCCGTTCGGAGTTATATACGTCTAGAAATGACTTATCTAGTTGACATCTTAATTCCCGGATGTATTAATTAATTATCATTTAATAATTATTTTCAGTAACAGTAAATATTATTTTCATTTATTACATGTAAGTAATTATTATTTACTTGAAATAAATGATAATATTAATTATTAATTCGTTTAATAATTATTAAAAGTTTGATTGATTGATTCTGGTGAATGTGGGTGGCAGGGAAGCAAAGCACCGCGACCTGTAGATGCGTGGCTTCCCTGCCACTCACATTCACCACATTCAATCAAACTTTCGATAATTATTATACGTAATTAATAATTATTATTATCATTTATTTCAAGTTACAATAAATGAAAATAATATTTACTGTTACTGAAAATAATTATTAAATGATAATTAAGTAATACATCCGGGAATTAAGATTTCAACTAGATAAGTCGTATCTAGAATTATATAACTCCGAACGGACTAATAATTGAAACAATCGTAATGATAAAAAATGTTCTATTGATGGGAGCTCTTTCCTTACCTATATATCTTATCGCTATACAGTGGTGGGGCAGATCTGTCCATTCTCCCAAACATGATAAACGAGACACCATTCTTTAGCAGTAAAATGTTATTGGTAATCGCCAACAATGATAAATGTAAAAGTCTAGATCAGTGACGATGGGTCTCTGTCTGTCCCAACTTTAATACTAAGATCCTACCAACATTGTAATAGTCTACATCTTCTTCGTTGATAAATTAAGTTAATAGTGACGCTTCTTTCCAGAACAATCTACTATAGTTCTACCCAATGGGGAAATGAGACTTGTGATATTTTTTAACCTAGTTTTTTAAGGAAGTAGTTCACTCAGTCTGTACATGTGTCTGTACATGAGTATCTCGCTAATAACTTTTGAACCGCTATATGCATCTTCTTGAAATTTAGGACGCATATTTAAGGACAAGAGATGATCTAATTTTTATATTTGACATATTAATTCAGTACAAAACTCCTTTACTTCATCGTAAAACATTTTCTTTATTGTCTAGATGATATTTCTCAGAATTTATCATTCTGCTTTATCAAGCCTTTTTTGAATATTTTATATTGAATATAACAAGTAGGTATCAATACATTGTTATTTTCATTGTCAACGAACATGACCTAACATAATTAAACAACAATAATAATTGATACTATGGAAGAAATTCAATCATTTTTAAATAACAATTTTTCAATAATAATATGGAAGAAACTTATTGATATGAATGATTTTGAAACTGTGTTTTATTTAAATCTAGCCTCTTGTCCTTTTATCAAATCTTGGAAATATGCTAATGTGTTTGGGTTTACTATATACCCCCTGAAGGCTTAATAAAGCAGAATGATATATTCTGAGAAATATCGTCTAGGCAATAAAGAAGATGTTTTATGATAAAGTAAAGGAGTTTTGTACTGAATTAATATGAAAAATATGAAGACATATACTGTCGCCGGCATTTCCAATGTCACATTGCGAAGTAGTGCTTTCCTGCATTGCTTGCAGTCTAACACGGGAGTGGTTAGGTTTGTCAGATCGAAACATCCCTTGAAATTTTTATCATTTATTCAGGATCTTAAGGAGTTGACGTATGCCAAATTTTAGCTCCTTTTATGCACTGAAAGGGGGTAAAAAAAAATATAAGAGCTGAGAGCGTGTTGCACTGCGGGGAAGCATCGGGCAGCTAATGTGACATTGGATATGCCGGCGACAGTACTTATATTTGACATCTGTTCCAAATAGTTCCCTGGGAAAAAATAATTAGCGCGTGAAGGCAAGAAGATTGTCACAGAAAGCACTGATATCCAAACAATGGATGAATGAAAAATGACTCTTAATCCTTAGGGACTCCATTTTTTTTTAGAATGGTTTGATAGGATTATAATTAATGAGATTACTTAACTGTAACTAAAATGAGGTTTGTTTTCAGCAGATGTCGTAATTTGAAAGTAAATAAAGGCGTTTTTGTCGTTTTTACAATTTAAAAAAACAAAGATAAATAATAAGAAGTAGAAATTTCAGAACGTATATCAGAATGAAATAGTTGCAGATTTCCTTAACAGTTTGATGATGAAGGTTGATAAAATTTAATCTAGAATGAAATAATATTATTATTATTCTAAATCTACTGTTAAGTAGCAATTCTTCAATGTGTATATATTTATGTTTGCTGTAATCGGGTTTTGGTGTAAGCTAAAACTGATTACAAAAGTTTTGCAAAGTTAAGTTCCAGAAAACATAACAAAATCTGTTTTTAATGAAACATGTTGTCTAGTTGGGTTACAATTAATTCTCTTCCTCGAGAATAAAATTTACAGATAAGAAATCTTCCGTCAATAACATCTACTTGTAGGGAACACTTCTCTTGAATATTTATCTTCTAGGTACTATACTTGCAGGCTATAATCGAGATTCTCAAAAGTCCTATCCTAGAATACGATGATGTGATTAATAGTAACTCATTCCCTCTTCTTAAGTTCATATGGAACATCTAGAAGAAATCTAAGAAAGACAAAATATATGGTTGCAATTAACTTATCTTTGGCAATGTACATAATAAGTCTCCGCTATCTTTCTAAGATTCTTTCTATTAACATTAAGCAGTAACACAATAATTAACTTTAATCATTAAATCAATTCACTACTCAATCGATGTTAGTCTTCTATATCGATTCTCTTAAATGTTCAAAGTTCACTTGAAAACATCATTTATTTTAAAAGAAAAGTTCTCTTAACAAATCAGTAACATCTATGATTCGATTAAAGTTGATCTGCCTTTAATTCTAATTCAGCGATTGATTATCCTGATAGTACTATTCTACGATTATCTGGATTTTAACACCTTATGCTAAATTAGGCTCAACACCTTATGCGAAAATATTCACAATTCACTTTATAGGCTTAAATAAAGAAAATAACTTCTTTATCCCGCATAAATAATTCTCTGGATCATTAGACTAGATTTAAAGTTCTTCGCCTTAACTTAATCCGTATAATTCCTATCGGTCATGTAGATTCGAGTCGCCGCCATTTTCGAATAACGATTCTTCAATGCGAAAATCCTTCGTCATCTTCGACTGTTTAACATTCCCACGCGTAAATTCAAGAATAAGTAAATAATTTGTACTTACAACTTATCCTTAAGAGAAAATAAATCGATGCTCATCA